>CAAKHD010000678.1:290855-353053 GCA_901007705.1 Fistularia tabacaria
CGGCGGCGCCCGCCCGGCCCGGGCCCGGCGGGCGCAGGCGGACGGGGGGGGGGGGGGGGGGGGGGGGAGGGGGCGGAAGTGTGGATGGGGGTGGGGAGGGGAGGGAGGAGGGAGAGGAGAGGAGAGGAGAGGAGAGGAGAGGAGAGGAGATAAGTGCTGTTGCCAACCTATCTGTCTGGAAGGGCATTGTGCCAGTGCTAAATTTAGCTCCCAGATTAGGAAGACTAGGAGAGAGAATGAGAAAAGGACAGAGTGAGTCATGCATCACAATACTGAAAATGTGCCTTTGCTCTAAAATCTGCCTGCAAAGCTTTGAGTTCGTCACATCCCAAAACATGTCACCAGAGACGACTAGCATCTCTCCTGACCACCTCCAGTCTCTTTTGCTATTTCACTGTCTGCTCTTGTGAAGCTAAAACACGGATTTGACCTCCCGTGTGCTCAGGAGCTCTCATGTCCACGACGTGTCTGCCTCTGTGCATCCCTCCGCACTCCCTCACCTCATCCATCACTTCTCTCTCCTTCTCTTTCAGTCTCTGCACTTCTATCAGGACATCCTGTATTTTTCCACCTTGCTTTCCCTGTGTTCAGAGTCATGTTTTTCTAATACTCCAACTGTGGTTTCCTCCCTCTTTTGTAGCAGCAGCTGTGTTCAAGCAGGTACTGGAGGCTATCTGGCTCGTGAGCCTGTGTTGTTAGATGGTATCAGCAGTCCTGTATGTGTGAGAGAGAGACACACACACACACACTTACAGACAAAAGATACTGGCTGAGCGAGATTTAGTTGAATATATAGTGGCGTACAGAAGCTTTGAGTGTATTTGCTGATTTATGTTAAACTAACGGGGACATGAGTGTTTTCAGAAACTGTTGGGAACACAATGTTTTTATTTTCAGAATTTATAGAGCAAACTGACAGCATTATCTCCATCAGAAACATAGGCCTTATCTGTGTCACTCAGCTGAAGGACACAAATCCTGATAAAGGAGTACAGCTTCAATGAGTAATTGCTGTTCAACAGAATGTATTGATAGTAATGTAAATGTTTTGTTTTATTGCATTACCATAAATCACTATATTTTGTGCAGCATATGTGACAGCCTTTACCAGAGAGACACATAACAAACTTAAGTTCCTCGGGGAATTGTCTGTTCAGGCTTTAGCTTTTATTTCCATGTATTCCATTCTAGAAACACACTTGTACCCTGTAGATGGTGTACTCATGCACAACAGATTTGAAAGATTAAAAATGTTGGTTGAAATTCTGGAATTAGGGTTGACTCCCCTTTTCCATTCTTCTTCTCCAGTTTTGGTATTTCTTTTTGAGCCAAGTAAATAAGCACAAATTAGATTTTGGATGGAACATAAAATGGATCATTAGACAAAAAAGTAGGAGTACAAAGTAGGAGTTGATGTAATGGTTCATTTTTTGGTTACAACGTGTAGAGAAAAGAGTATAAGACAGAAGTAAGGTCTTGATAAAGAAACTTTGAGGTGATTTAGTGCAACAGATGGTGGGAGGCAGTGTTTAGAGAGGCAGTGAAGGGGAATTAAAGTGAAGTATAGAGGTGAAAGGGAGCACAGTTGCGGTTGGGGGTCCAAGACGTAACTAGACGAGGGCATAGTTGTGGTCTGGACATGCTCACTCATGTCAGGTGGATGCTGCGGGTACCAGTAGGAGTGAGAGGAGATCAGAGATCCTGCTGGTTGTTATCTCTCCCCCTCCACATAGGATCAGCAGAGCGACTCACCTGAGGCAGTAGCCAATCATATTCTCTGTCTGCCTGCTTCTCCTCTTTGGTAAAATAAAGACATGTAGTGCTTTGCTTCCCACAGACAAAGATCCTGTTGATATTTGCCAATACATTTATATTATGTTTCTCACTACACTATCTGTAATAGATAGGTAATGACGCATAGACCCAATATTCTTTGTTCTTTTTGTTTGAGTTATGTTTAAGCCATTGGCTCAGAAATGTCTGAAATCTATGCTCAAATACATCACTTACTGTAATGCATTTCTGTGTGGTTAAATCCAATCCACGGTTTTAAGATGAGTCCCTGAATAATTCTAAAAAAATATTTTTGCGAATAAGATTCAGAAACACTTTACTGGGATTCAAATGTATCGTTTCAAGCTGAAATGAGACTACAAGCTAGTGTTGTTGTTATTTTTTACACGTGACTACTTTTACACCTCTTCGGTGGGATAACAAGATTTCACTGTCAGTGTCAAAACACATAACTGGCCCAAACACTTCTCTTAGCACCTTGCAGTATCCTTGGGTTTGGTCCCCTTTAGCCATAAACCAGCCCTGCTTTTTCCAATTATCACAGGACCATCTGAATCTGAGTTTTGTGTCAAAATATAGTGTCCATTATTTCAGTTGTACTTTCTTATGCTACATAGCCATAGAGGTGTTCATGTTCAGAATTGTTGGCCAATGAAATGTGATTTGATCTTTTCATAAGACCCAACAGATTGATCCAGTCAAAGATTAAAGAGAGCAAAATAATTGACACCTAAATCTTGAAAAAAATATGGTCATTTTAACTTGTTGATTATTCAGATATTGGGATAGATGCTGTTCCTTTTGGAGCATGAAGAAGTCAACTGGCCTCCAGGGATTTAGAAAATTGCAGTTAAAATGGCCGAGGCTTGATGTCACCACTGAAAGCGCGTTTTATTCTCCGAATCGTAAAGCGAAGTCTTGGTGTCAAATAATTCCGCCTGGATGCGGTACTGCGTATGTCACACCGTTTACTGGAGGTTTGGCGCCCCCTGGTGGTTATATTGTGCAGAAACAAAGAATTTCGGTCGTGCTCAAATCAACTAAAGTATACGTGGCAGTGACGTCAATGCCGGAAATGACCCGGATCGAAACTTTAACTCCTGGGTCGATTAGTTTTTACCAGAAAACCCAACAGCTTTCGGAATATGGAGTAATATCAAGTCAAGTAAGTCGGAGCTGGTTGATTTGCATTCCTAGCGTCTGAATCGACGTAGGACGGGACGGGACGGTCGAATACTAAGAGAATGGAGCAGAGGAAACCATAACGCAACCCCGATTGTCTTGTTCTAGCTAGCGTTAGCTTGTGGTTAGCCGTCAGGCTGAGATCAGCTGTGTGACGTGATGGACGGCAGTCGTATACTGTACCTGGTCCAAACCTGGAAAAAAAATGGGGTTCGGAAAGTAGTTTAAAATTAGCTCATATTTATATGTGTTTAAAATGTGACAGCTGTTTTGTAATGTAACCCTGTTGTGCTGGCGTGTTGTCTCCGAAACTGGGTGCTAGCTAGCCGCTATGTGTACCGGCTTAGTATTTGCTACCTGTTTGGCAAGAATTAGTTTGCTCTTTTAATTTAAAGGGACGGTCCGTCCGCCGAAATGTAACGCAATATGTATCTTCTTCATCCTCAGACATGACTGTATTTACACTTGTGAAGAATACAGCACATTGGATGTGAGTTTGCCGGCTACCTGGGAGCTAGTTATCTTACGGTCACATTTCACCAGGTGGTCTGTAGGTGTTGATAGTTGGCCGGCAACAAAATGACGTGTCGTGACCGGACTCTCGAGTTCCAGTCGGCTTGCAAGTCTCTCCAGGGCAGACAGGTGAGTTGGGACACTCAGGACGACTTTTGTCTGTGGCGAAAAAGAGGTTCACCTCACCTGTTGTCGTTCTCTAACAATAATCCCTCTAATGTCTACATTTTTTCTTACACAGCTGGTAATGTTCCAAAATCTATGTTCGTAATTTGACAAGAATTGACCATGACTGAGAACCCCCACAGACATAATGACAAAGTTCTATAAGAAGATTTTTGGTTGTATGTAGGGTGAGAAAGAAAAAGAATTTTCACATTTCTTTCTAGTTTTACAAAAGCCATGGTAGAGCTCTTACCTTTTTTCATCTAATAAATAATATTTGTAAGTAATCTTTTGATTTTGGTTGCAGATAGTTAACAGGAAAAGTGAAAAACATTGCAGCTACATTGCAAATCTTTACTCAATGCGTCACATAAGGAAGCATGCAAACCATTGTATAACTGTGGAAAAAAATGATGTCAGCAATAGCTCAATACTTTTCATTTAAAAGTACTTTGCGGAAACATTGACCTCATTTTTGCACCATGAGAAATCGTCTTTTTTTTGCATGCGACCTTAAATTCTTTCAAATAATTTAATACGAATAGAAAACAGTCAGGAGCAGTGTATTGTATTCTAATCTATTGCCAGCCTTTTATATTATAAAAGTCAATACAATTTGGAAAAAAAATTAAAATGAATTGATCACTTATTATCCTAGTAACAGACAGTTTTAGACTGCATGTGTAGTGTATCTTTAATTGTCGTACTGACACTGAAATTTCTCGATTTTCACATTGCCCTCAGAATGGAGTCCAGCCCAGTAAACCAGCCCTCAGTGCACTCAGGCAGCGCAGTGACTTCACTGTCATGGCTAAGTACGTTTTCTGTTTACACAGGATGTTTTAAGATCTATGCTGATTTAAATTTCTTTATTTTTTTTACAATGTTGTTTGATCATTAATCATTTGTATTCTGACATCACTATCCTATCCAATTGTTACTGTTGACATAAACTACAGTAGAAATATTTGTCCACAGTTTCACATATTCAATGTATGTTAGACAAAGATAACGTTAAACATCTTAATTCAACTGTATTTTTGAGAAACTTATTTCTGGGTGTTTGTGTAAACATGTTAATGATGATGGTAATTTTATTAACCTTTTTGTGTGTATCATTTTTTTTGTAGGAGAATTGGAAAGGACCTGAGTAATACATTTGCCAAACTGGAAAAGCTCACAATTTGTATGTGTTACTATTCATGCATAATTTGAAATGTTCTCAATTTGTGTCTTTAAACAAGTGTCCTGCAAATTCCTCATGACATTGCTTTTATTTTTGCAGTGGCAAAGAGAAAATCTCTGTTTGATGACAAGGCAGTGGAGATAGAGGAGCTAACATACATCATTAAACAAGTGAGTTGAAATTTTAATATGGTGTATCAGTCCTTTCCAGTCAGATGACAATTTTGTAATGGAAATTCTAAGCACCATTTTTGATGACTCTTTGTTTGTGTTCAGGACATCAACAGTCTGAACAAACAGATAGCACAGCTGCAAGATCTGGTCAGGTCCCGTGGAGCTCCAGGTGGAAAACATATCCAAACTCACTCTAACACTATAGTGGTGTCATTGCAGGTATGATAGACACAATGCAACATTACAACTTTTTACTGTATGTCTAATTGGTGGCTGAATTCTGATCATTAAAAAACAAGGTACTTTTCCAAGTCTTTTCAACTTTTAGAATAAATCTGTTGCGTGGGAAAAATCTGATTAACTATAAAGAAGTGTGTTTTGATTATAAGTAGCATAAATGAAGACATTTTTCCAATATGACAACAAATGTAAGGACTTTAATTTTATTAGTTATATAAAAGGTAACAAATTCAGTTGGCTATTGATAAAACAGGTTGTTAACCACACTGTATTCTTCGCTGTCTACAGTCAAAACTGGCTTCCATGTCCAATGACTTCAAATCTGTCCTTGAAGTCAGAACCGAGGTGAGTCATTTGAATTCTTAAATTATTCAAACAATGAAAACTGACTTGAAGAAGAGAATAAACAGCCGTGAGTGGATCAAGGAAAGAATATGAATATAAGATTATTATTCAAACTAGTAAATATGTACAAAGCTTCAATGGCCTGATCATATTCCATGACAAACTTAATTTTATCCACACTAGTTGGATTTGTTTCAGGCATTAGTCCCCATAACCTTCAGTTGCTTCTCTTTCTTAGCAAATCTGCTTGTTTTATTTTAGTTATATTCATCTTCATCAACATTTGCTTCTGTGCCACCAGAACCTGAAGCAGCAGAGGAGCAGAAGAGAGCAGTTCTCCCAGCCTCCAGTCTCAACTTCTCCTCTGATGGCCAATAACTTCAGTAAGTTGGTTCATATTTCAACTTCACACTTTTACCCCTGTTGGGCGTAATTGCTCGGTGTCCATAAGGGTCTTGCAAACTTTTGGCACAAATGGGGAAATACTGCAGGTGGTATCCTACTAAGGGCATGTTCACTCTATGTGGCTAGACTTGAGGAAACGTTCGTCCTTAGCCACTTTCAAAGTGAGTGAAAAAAAGTTATGTAACATGAATGCAATGAACCACCAACAGGCAGCACATGAGCTTCCTCACTATCAAGAAAATTAACCTGCTAGAAAAAGAATGGGGTAGAAAACGTGCTACATTTTCTTTCTTTGTTTCCTGTTTTCATTTTGGTTGTCAAAACCTTACTCATCGCTCATGCCAAGTCCTTTCAAAATATATCAGTCACATTCTCTCTTCAACCATATGTAAAAAAAAACATTGGCTACGCCTCTTCTGTTCTTCTTTTCTGGAAAAAAAATGTGCTTGCATACAAGAATTAATAGAGTGAACACGCCTTCATTTAATATTTATTATGGCTTTTTAGTGATAACTTAAAGTCGGGCATCTGCTCACAATACCATGTGTGAGACAAATAGCTAAAACCTGCTAAACAGAGTTTTACCAGAGACCCTGTAGTTCCTGTGCGGGCATTTATTCTGGCAAAAATGCTTGATTGCATATATTTCAGCTTTGTTGGTCAAATCTCAGGCAATATACTTACTGTAAACCTTTAAATAAAATTAGCAAGGTATAAAGTATCCATGTAAATTAAGAGTTAAAAGTTTGGAACTCTGTATTTGAATGATAATCAGTATTAATGTGAATAGACAAGCTCATCTGAAGTAAGAACTTCACTTGCTTATCCGGTATGCTTTATATGTTATGATAAAGGTACTCTCCAGAGATTTATTCAAGCACAACAACATTAAATGAAGAATAATGACGGTTTCAGTTACATAATTTTTCTTTCATGTATTTTTTATAGAATTTGCACATTGCTTGAAATTTGACCAAAATATGCGCAGGATGTACAGCGATACTAAGCCAGCAGATCCAAGCTGTTGTAAAAAGGAACTGCTCAAAATCCATGTGAATGATTATTACTGTATTTGGTCCTCTGTAATGTAAAAATCAAAAAATATTTTAGGGAGCCGCAAAAAAGGGGCCCAGGAGCCGCATGCAGGTCGTGAGCTGCGCAATGACTACCAGGGCTTTACAACCTCAAATTTAAAAGGTATTTCCCTGGAATGTTTGACCCTCCCAGCTGGTGTAACTAGCTCCTGTATTTGCCAGCTGTTCTTTCTGCTTTTGGCCTCCACCGTTGAGGACTTCTCTCTGGTCTTGTTGAACATCTTTTGGGGATTTTGTTTGTTGTCTCTCCTCAGAGAGTTCTGTCCTGATGCAGGATGAATCCAGGAGTATGGGAGACGTGGCCATTGACATGGACTCTCAGACTAATCCCCTACAGCTCCAGCTCATTGATGAGCAGGTAGGTTTTTAGTGTCCCACGTTCTATTGTTTGATTGAAGGAGAAAGCTCATGTTATGTTGGATCCATGCAATTTCACTCGGGATCACAAATGGTGAAAATAACTCAAAGGGTGGTAAACTTAAAGTATCGTATATTAACTACAAGCTGTTGTGAATTTCTCCTGATGAGACTGAAAAAGAAAATCCTATACTCCCCAGTTTTTAAATCTGTCCTGTTCTGTGTTTCGAGGACTCCTATATTCAGAGCCGTGCAGACACCATGCAGAACATTGAAAGCACCATTGTGGAACTGGGCTCGATATTTCAGCAGCTGGCACACATGGTCAAAGAGCAAGAAGAGACCATCCAAAGGTAAGATGAAGTTACATGGACAATATCTGATGGTCATCAAACAAAAAATGAGAGAAATTTGGCCCAGATCAGCACAGTCTGGTGACTTAACATAAAACGTACTTTTAGAGCCTTCACTTAACACTTTTTGTGTGAAGAAAAAAAAGAGGAGTAGGCTCTGTTCTCCAGCTTGCTTTTAAAAGAGATTTTCAAGCATCTTTTACATCCTCATCAGACACACATTTCCATGTTGCTGATTTCTGGTATTTTTTCTTTTCTGTTTTTGTCCCCATAGCATCATATATCTGTAATCCTCACCTGATTAATTGGAGCACTTTGTCTGTTCCAGTACATTTCTATATAAAATGTCTATCTCTTGTCTAAATCGTGCAGTGCCCACTGTTGGCTGACATCCCTGGATGTTCTTTCAAAGCCATATATGGCAAATCTGACGGGGTCAGCGGGTTCAGAAATTTGAAGCCTTGGTGTTTTCCATGTCATTGCATTATGAATTGTCTTCATTTAGAAAAAATCAATAAATAAATGAAGTCGCCTGTTTGCAAAAGTCCCCATCACAGTAGTCACTCTTGTTTTTCTCCCAGGATCGATGCCAATGTGGAGGACACGCAGCTGAACGTGGAGGCAGCCCATACAGAGATCCTCAAATACTTCCAGTCAGTCTCCTCTAACCGCTGGCTTATGATCAAGATATTTCTTGTCCTCATCATCTTCTTCATCATCTTTGTCGTCTTCTTTGCATAAAGAGGAATGGCTGAGTGGAAGGGAAAAAGCATGAGGGGGAAGTAAAACTGTGGCAAACTCAGAGGACATTTTTGGACAACATTTTTGAAGGACGACCTTCTCTATCAAAGGCAACATTTTGACAGAGACTTTGGGATCCTCAGAAAACACAGACTTGGGTGTCGATCTCAAGAACCAAACAGACTTTTGATTCTAATTTGACAGTGCATTGTAAGATTAGTCCAAATGGCAAGAGTACTAAAATCCCCATTTTTTTTTTTTTTTAGAGGAGTATAATGGAGACTGTATCATATTTGAGCCAACTATACATAAACATTTAATCAAGATGGATATAATTTACTGGTTTGATTTTGCAAACTGTCTTTTTAATTTAGATTGTTTTTTGTCTTGTTCATTCCTGATTAGCACAAACGTTTAATTATTATTTCAAAACTAAAGTACAAAACTGATGTGCTTCCCCCAAATAATTTAAAGTCCTAGATTTTATCTTGACACTGTGGTCAGAGTGTTCACCGTGCTCTCCCTCCCATTTTCCTGTGATTAATAGGTTTTCTGTTCACTTGCCAAATAGTTTTAAGAGAGCTGCGGGTCCATATGAAGATGGGTTCCGGGCCGCAAAATACCGACAGTTAAAGAAAACTTTACAGATTTATGAATAAGCTGTAAAGAATAGTTGTAACGATCATTTAATGTCAACTTAAAGGACTGTTTGGACCGCCTCTCTGAGCCAGTGGGAAGCATGAAATATTGAAAAAGTGTAAATCTATCGCAGATGAGTCATGCATGTGAAGAGGCTCCAGGTTTTATATCAGTGCTAATGAAGGGGGCTGGTTGTAAAGTGACACTTCCGGATTTCCTGGAAGTATTGATATGGTATTACAAATGACTTAACTTGTACATATCTATTTTAAATGCCAGCGCATATAAAGAAGATAGCTTTATTCCTATTTTTCCTTGTTTTGTTCTCCTAGCCAAATGCCTTGACTTCAATGTACAATGTGCAAATAAAGTTAATGACATATTGATAAAGTGCTTATTAAAAAATGCTAATGGGGTTGCTGGCATTAATGGCTGAGACGTTCTTGGTGTAAGAGGATTAGTCAGCAATGATATAATTAGCCATGCAGGGCGGTGAGACTAAGCGGGGATGTTTAGCATTCGAAAGATATACTTCAGAGATCTTCTGGTCCTTTTTCCATCCAATTATGAAAGTTCAGGAAGATTCAACTGAAAATATAGAGCTATTCAGCAGAGCTTGATGCAACTAGGCTTAATCCAAGAAACCTTTTTTTTTTTTTTTTAAGATGGGTCACACAAACAGGTTTGTGAAAAGCTGTTTTATTAATACTGATCATGACAAAACTGTATTTCCTGACATCCATTCATATTCCCAATAAAAAAAGTCTTCTTATTTCAAAGATTTGCTTGATGAATTCACTATGAGAGCCACCTGCTAGCTGAGCCAAACTGACAGATGTGCGTCCTCAGATGACTCCTGTCTTTGGCTGTCCTGCCTATTGCAACGTTTTATTAAAGGAATAGTTCAAAATTTCTGATTTGTCCCTGCCATTCATCAATATCCAATGTTTTGAAAATAAAAGAAAAGCAGTTGAGTTTGCTCAGTTATTCTGCCTGTGTTTAGCCCAAAATGCCTTTCAGTTTTCTGACCTTTGCTGATCTGTGTTCATGTCCCTCCATGTTTTGTTTTCTTGCCCCCCCCCCCACCGCAGCACACGCATAGGGCCTCTTCCCTTCTTTTACCCTTGGGCACTTTGCTCAAAAGGAGTAATCTCTGGCATGCTCTTGCTTCTTCCCTTCCTCAGTCTGGCCTTTATAGCTTCTTCCTCCCCCTCACCATCCTCCTCCTCATCAGACCAATCCACCTGCTGCTGCAGATTCCCTCTAGAGCCTGTCATGTTGCTTCCCTTCAAGAAATACCCCGTACGGAATTTAGTGCGGAAAGTGACAAAGGAGAGGCTCTTGCTGCGCCGCTGCTTCTCAAAAACTTCATGCATCTGAAACTCTTCGCCTGCAGTTGTCTCATCAACGCAGTCACGCAGCACTGAGCGAAAGAGCCTTGGAACCTCGTGAACCTCAGGCTCCATTTGAGACACCAGCCTCCGAAATCTGCAGTGGTAGGAACAACTGATGAGGGACTGCATGAGCTAAAATACATCAAGTCAAAAGCCCAGACAAAAAAAGAAATTGGCTAACACATGTAACAAGGAGGACAACATGCGGCTGTAGCTATAGTGGATCTACTAGTAGGGACCCAGCATCCAAAATTTATACTTCTGTTGGGATATGAACCTATTAATCACCCTATAAATTATGGGATCTTTAGTCTTTTAAAACCATTATAGAAGCTCTCATCTTGGGAAAAGTCCCATATGTTGCACCAAGAACTGTATTCCGTTAGTTAAAGTCATGAACAACTGTAACCTTTGACCTCCAGTTTCATTTATTTTAGGTGTTGGAAATCACTTTACAAGTTTAAATTAGACAGAAAAGTATATGTTTGGGTTATTGATAGTAAATTACCCTTGCCTGAGACAGCGAACCATGTCAGGTGTATTTCTATCTGTTAACGGAGAAATTGAGTTAATTTCAGCCTTGTGGTCTTTTGTCTATCCATCTCACCTGACTATCACAGGGCCACACTGTGCTGGAGGGATTTTGGCACAGAGGTCCTGCAGATCCAGCAGGTCATTAGGGGTCAACTCGTAGGGCTGTGGGTTCGACGTGTTGGCCAGCCAGCTATAGTCGACTGTTGTAGAGGAGCTGCGGCGGCGGCGACCCTCTGTTGCGCGCTCTAAACGTATGCGTTCGGTGCGCTTTACCATGGCCCCCAGCTCCAACATCAGTGTATTGGTCACTAGCTCCTCTGTGGTTCGTTGGCCAGGCACTTTGGGCTCCAGGGAGAAGACAGCTGACCAAGGAAACATCTGGAACAGTAGCCCAGAATCGGTGACAAAAGCATTAGCCAAAAGCTCAATATTCACCTGGATTCTAAAGACTCAGACATAGCTTTAAAGATTCTTTTCACACATTCATTAAGGTTTACAGGATATTATGTGTCAAAAATAGTTGTACACCAAAAACGATTACAAAATATAAATCTTAAACTTCAACATTGTGCCAAGTCCTTTAAAAAATTACAGTATATGTATAAGTTATCATATTCATTTTCTAAATAGAAAACATGGACACACAACCATGGAGAGATGTTCAACAGCAGAGACAATATGGATTAAAAGTCCAGAAAAAAAATAACTGATCTTTTATCGTGAATACCTACTTTGTGATTAATATACCGAAGTAAAAAAAAAAAACACGGCATCTTTACTTTGTTACATTTATGCAGGATATGTCATGATATGAAGATGGTTTAAGCAATGAAAAATTGTATACTGTAAAGAAAATAAGTGTGTAAAAAAGCTTGTTGTTTTTTTTAGCTCTGTGTATTGTCTTCTTCTAATGAAAGTCAGCCAAGTAAAATCGTAATCATTGACTTACCTTCATAAAACTGACTTCGCAAAGATGCAGTTGTCTAAGGTACAGAGATACACCTGTTATTTGTTAAAAGCTAACAGCCAGATGGAAAGGAAGCCTCCATGAGCTTGTAAAAGAAAAAACTCCTCAGCTGGCACACCTACCTGCCTGCCTTGCTACCTTCAATGGTCCCTGGCAGACAGTAGGTGGACAGGCAGGAGCTCATGGAGAGTGTGTGTTAGTTTGGGATTGAGAATGAATGTAATCCTGTATTAATAAAGAATGGATAAGCTTAACCCTTCCATGACTTGAGTATACGTGTAGGTGGAGTCTTTGCTATAGATGTGTAGCTGACTTCAGGTGGAGCATTTTCATAATTGTTTGTACTACTTATGTTGATTTCTTAAGAATTTGAGAGTTTTAGTGTTAATTTCTCGAATTATATATATTATTAAAATAAAGTTGTTGTTTTTTTTACCATACACATATGTGAACGAAATAGTTCCTTGATTAGATTAGATCCAACAATTGAAACTATGAAACTTTCGCTCTCTGAGCTGGACAATTTACTAGTCTTTCTGTCATATCTGTGGTCCCCAGACTGTTATGATCAAACATTACATAACTGATAATCTCATTCATCGGCATGCATAAACTATCAGGTGTTAGCAGTCTGTCTGATGAGGTAGCCTATGATGTTGCAAGTATTGTGCCTGCAAATTATTGTTTGTGCCTTTCCACGCCACTCAGCACTGAACCACCAAATCCCAGATTACATTCAAATCCAGAGCTACCTGGAAGACGTAAATGTAAAGGCTATTATAATCTAATTAAAGGTGCCTGCCTACACTTGTACCTACATGCCACTGCACGTTTCATCTGAAGACTAGCATTGATTTGATTATTATATGTCAACAAAACCAATTACTGGACATATGTTCATCGAGAGTATGGTACACAGAAACCCTTTCCTGTGGGCCTTTCAGTTGTTTCTTTCTCGAACTAAAGCAGGCAGAATAAAAACTTCAGACTTCCTGATTCGCCCACTGTTAACCAAGGGTTGAATATTCTGTAAATCCTAATAATCAATCCATTATTTAAATAGCAAGGCAAATATGTTGTATTAACAACGATTTGTCCTGTGTCATGCCTTTAAAAGAGAAGTGTGTAATGTTAGAGTACAAATAGTAAGTAATAGTTCTGGATTCCTGTGTGTTGCTATCCTGCAAAAATTATTTAAAGTAGACAGTCTTCAGTGACTACATACGGCAAAAGAGTCACTGTGACAAAAGTAAAGTATGCTCTGGTTTGAGGGTTACGGTATTGTGTATTACTGCTCATGTTTAACTGCTTTTTAGATGGCAACAACTAAAAATATCAGGCCTGCCTGTATTAAATACATACTGAACTCATAATTCACAACTTGGGAGATATCATTAAGCTGCTCCATCTAAGTGTTTTCATATATGTTTTCAAAATAACACTGTTAAATCTGTCTTCACTGTGGCACAATGATTCAAACACTTTCAACATAATTGATAAATATGTGGTAAACGTAATTGTGCACAGGTGACAGGTTCATGACCACCTGCTCGGTGTGATGTGCAATGTGACTGCATTGCACTTCATACACCTGCCTTTGCCCCGGGGGAGGGAAGGGAAGGGCAACACAAAGAAAACAAGAGAGTAACAAAGCGCTTGAAAAGATAAGAGAGTGGAAATCAAGTGTCTACATTAGCAGCTAAAAACAGCAATTGCCCAAATGATGGAAGATATAAAATATCCCATATAATCGCAGTAAGAAAGAGGGGGGCAGCATGGGGAAAAAGCAGCTCATTTCCGGCTTGTATCCTCAGGGTTTGTTTTGATTCTGATATGGACCTTGATGCCCACATAGGAAACTTAATCACAGTACCCTTTCATTATGCCAGAACAATAAAGAAAATGTCTCTCTCAGTCTGGCAAAAAAATGAATACATGGTTTGATACCCCCCCGGGCATCACTATTACAATCACCACTTGTGTGGTCTGAATGAAGTAGCTGTTGGCCAGCTTGAGTGAGAAAGAAACACATATAAAAAGTGATTCAACACTGCATCGATTGCTTATCAGTTTTAGAATCCTTTTTAAAACTTCATTATTAGTCTCCGATTGGCCTTTCACCAAACATCATCTGATAAAGCACAGCCCACATGTTCAAGCAGCTGCCCCTAAAAGACAGCAGCAGCAGTTGGCATTTTGACTGACAGCTCTTCGTGTGTTTTTATTTCATTAGAAAAATCTTTAGCCACTTGGAACAAAAATATGCAACTGAACGATTTTTCTTGAAGGCCACTGCAAAAAAATCTTTTTTCCTTCTCTCTGATGTCAAGTGAAATGTCAGCTTGTTGCCAGCAAGTTGCCAGCAAGTTTCAAGCAAAGTTGTTTACGCAAAAGGCCCAGGGAAGTTACTGGGAAGGTCATTTAACTAATAATTATCGATGGCAACAACGATAAAGTAATAATTAAAAGGTATAATGAATAAGAACACATGTACTCTCCCTGCATGGCGACTCCTGTTGTATCAGTCAGTCATTTCCGGGATGGAATCGTTTTATTGTCTTTTTTTTTTAATTGTAATTTCCGGGTTGTTTCCTCTGAGACCAGCTGATTCGCTATCAGGTCTCACGTGATTATCTTGAGCCAGCTGATGGTATGATGGACACCCGGCGGTGGTTTGGTGGTTTCGAGACATGAAGTTTAGATAAATCTGAACACGATCTCCTGCCAAACGCTCAAGTGTTTAGGTGAAAGGTGTTGTCGCTAGAGGCCCTCGAAGGTTCACTCCGGCTCGAAGGCTTTTTCCCTTTTCTCATTAAAAAGCAAACTACATTTTAGACGATCGGTTGATACATGTGTGTGTGTTCCCACTTAAAATTGGGAAGCTTTAATATCGCCACTACTGACTCGATGTCTTAAATGAACTCGAGACTGAGAGATACCCCACTTCTCCAAATGCAGTCGCAACATTCACATGACTCAGAGCTTTCATGGCATATTCGATTATTATTTAATTAATACTCCAATCCTTGACATATGAGGCCTTGTTTGCCTCCCATCGGGACGCAGTTATAAAATTAAAGGAAAAAAAACAAAACAAACAACTACCCTGGGGATCGAAATCGCGACAACAACAAGAATGCTCCGAGATCCGTGTCAATGAAGGTTACAGTTTCGGGGGACAGACACCGCGGAGCCCCTCGAAGGGTTTGTTTGTCCCACGGTGTTTTGAAGGCAGCGCTGAGAAGTCCGCCACGAGGACTTCTCCCAGCACGCTTCCTCGTGACGTCACCGATCTACACCCCGCCTCGTTCCCAAAGGCTCGCGCGCTGTTGGCTTGTCATCCGCACGCCAGACGCGCGGCGTTTTTTTTTTCCTTCTTCTTCTTCTTCCCACACTTCTAACAAACTGTCTGTCAAAGACGGGCGTTTCTGCTGTTTTTCAGTGGAAGTGGACACCGACAAGAGTTTGTTTTTCACTGCGGGATTTGACCCCGGTCAACGTGCCGTGTGAGCTCGGGACGCCTGGCGCCCTTTGTAACTGTCCGAAGTGAATGGTGAGTAGCCAGAGTGACGGGCTAGCTTGTAGCATCACAGCTCGCGTCTCAGCCGCTGACAATGGTGTTTATGACCGGCGACAATCATCTGTTAGCAAAGTCCGTGTCAGCAGGCTTTATCGGCGATTCTCGTTCACAATGGGAATGGTGATGGTCGTTTGAATGACACCGAGCTAATACGCCTCTCTGGAGGAGTCACTTGTGTTTGAACCTCGTGATCTGACGCTGATGGAACCGCAGGCCAGGTGCCGTGACATCGCCTCGATCTTTGCCTGCTGTCCAGCGTTAACTGCTTCCCTCTTTGTCCCCTAAGTATGCTAAAGGTGGGAGAAGATCGGTTTTCGCCGTTCTGTTAGCAATGTGTCGATTATCGTAACAGATTTTGCACTTAAAAAAAGTGATGCTCAAAATCACTGAACCGCCTCAGTGCACTGAGCTCCATCCTTAATTTAAAGAGTTGAAAGCATCGTTTTTCTCAGGTCAGACGTTAACCTCTGGCAGATAGTCTCACAAAAGGGCGCGGGTATATGTTTACCTTGAAGACCTTGTTCTACCTAACAAGAGAAAATTGTCAACATACTTGAAAATGTTGGTCAGCTACCAACCATATTTATCCAAATGTAACAATATCTTTAATTGAGCTTTTCGATCGTGCAGCATGCTTGGGTTATTTTCTGTCACTCAGCTGGACTAACTAAAATTATAATAATAATGCACATACCTATAAAGTACTTTTACAAAATGCTGCAAAAACAAAAAGTAATAAGGGAAAGATACAATTAAATTAAAGAAAAAACATTAATTGACTGTCTATTCCACCTATCCTGCAGTCAGGGATAAGGTGGGGCTAGAATGATCTTCCGTTTATGTGACAAAACAATAGCTGCAGCCCCATAACAAATCAGACTGTTAAAAGATGTTAAGATATGTTGTGATGTACTGTATGTTGTTTCCAGCAATATGAGATGAAGCTTAACATTTAAATGGACTTTGATGCAGTCTCCATAATAGTGCTTGACAGTTCTTATATGAACACATTTTGAGATATGCTGCCTCTACTGACTCCACTGTCAGATCCACACGAGTATTTATTGAACCATTCCTGGCCTCAGAAACACATAAACAATAACACCTGGGAGTTTTGAAGAAAAAAAAAAAAAAAGGCCCGAGCTCAGATATCGCGTCAGTAGTCTTGGGGTTGAATTGCATGTCAAAGCTGAGTTAAGATTAATTCTGGTTGTTAGTCTGAATCAGGCTTTTCTTCATTCCACGACTCCCTTTTAACGCTCCTTGTGCTCCATGTAATTTGTTCATAGAGTGCACTGTTTGTTAATCTAACTTTAAAACTTGTCAAATGTTAATGTTAGTAACCCATATGTGAATATGTAACTTGGGTAACACAAGTTTCAGGGAGGTAATTTACATTCATCTTGAAGTCTATTTGGGAAAAATTCAAGTGGTCTGTTTTGGAAAAACACTCGGTCACATCTGCCCAGCAGTGGCAACCAAGTGTCTCCCTTAGAGACCACAGCCATAACAACACATCTCATATTAAGTTATATTATAACCTATTCCAAACAGGATTCGTGATCAAAGGAGTAGAGGATTTAAATAAAAATAGTCTGGATTTAAGTCAGAACACACATGACTAAACAGGACCTGTGGCTTGCTGTGACAGGCTTTTTCTTCCTTTTTGGTTTCCAATTGTGTTCATTGCTGGTTTCTTCACTATTGCGGCAGTGTCTCATGGCTCCAGGAATAGTTTGATTCTGGGTCTGTTATTCAGGAGAGAAAGGTCGTTTCGAACATTTTCTCATCACCCTGCACATTTGCAAATGAACATTGAGTCCAAAGTTAAAACTAATTTGAAATACATCTACATTTTGTTGCTGATAGTAGGCCTCAGTAGTGAGACATGAGCTGGGCTGAGGAGGACTGGACAGTGGGCCTATCCGGACGAGTCCTACAAAAGGTGAAGGAGCTACAGATCCATCAGGAGCGCCTGTCTAGGGAGAACAAACAGAAACAACTGCAACTTGACAACATCCATACCAGCCTTGAAAAACAAACTTTAAAGGTAAGAAGAAAGGCACATTTGTTATAATGTGATGCTGTCAAAAAGAATTTTTGAGTCATGCTACTATTTAAAGCTTTCAGTGGTAGTGACTTCATTATATCCCTAGTTTTCTCTGGAAAATTGAAGATCTAACAGTTTTATTATGTGTAGTCTGGACTGAAATATCTATTCAACAATTTCAGGGTTCTCGCAAAATTCTGAGATGATAATTTGTTTTGACATATTTTTTTATCAACCAAAACAACTCCTTTCTGTCT
Organism: Fistularia tabacaria; assembly: GCA_901007705.1. NCBI lineage: Eukaryota > Metazoa > Chordata > Actinopteri > Syngnathiformes > Fistulariidae > Fistularia > Fistularia tabacaria. The sequence continues at coordinate 308,825 of CAAKHD010000678.1, forward strand.
GCCCAGTATGAGGAGGTGCGTGTTGAACTCCAGTCCGTGCACAGAGAGCTCCAGAATGCTCGGGAAGAGACCAAGGTGGCCATGACCACCAGTCAGCACCTGACCCAGGACCTTCAGACAAAGCAGGCCCAAGTGTGCTCTTTGCAGGGCCAGCTAGATGCTGCTCGCACCCTCAGCAACAAACTCACCCAGGAAGTGAAAAGGTGAGCACCGGTAAAGATGTAGTGATAAAAGACACTGTTTTATCTTTCAACTGCATCCTGGTGACACTTGGTCTTACATTAAAATTTAATAGGGCAATATAAGTAATTAACAAGCTGGGACCAGGCTAGCATATGTGATGCATCACTAATGGAGGAGAACAATCACACTCAGCTACTTGTGGCAGTTCAGGGTCCACATGTTGTACTTTCTGAAATACTGAGATACTGTGAGGTGTGTCTGGAAGGACACAAAATGCTTTTCTTTTCTTTTGGCCAAACTACAGAAGCAATTTTCTAAATGGGCTGTGGAGACAAAGTGGATCACTGAGGGTGGTTGATCTCATATCACGCTCCAAATGATAAAACCTATGGATAATTTGTGTCTGGGGGAATCCAGGAGTGTAACAGTATATTGGACTTTGTGTCTAAGTTAATTCCAGAACCGCTCAGTGGAAAACATTTTAGTCAGCCAATTAAAATTGATTGTGCATATAGAGCTCAGCATCCTTGCCAAGATGGAAGCCAACCAGCACTTACGATTAATTACATGGCATCATTATGATCCTGTCAGAGAGGAAATACTGAGGCTTAACAAAGAGAAAGTCCAACTGTGATCAAGATTGACCTCGGTGCAATTATGACTAAGCAATAACATTTTGGCCTTGAGCTGTAGGGCTGAGGTTGGGTGTAGATATCTGGCCTTCTTGCATCTCAGATGGACAGGATAAAAAGTTACTGTATTTGGTGACCTGGTAGACGCAAAGAAATTCCTGGATGACACTGAAGTACAATTACTAAATTCAATGATTTTTGATTGCTCAACCACTGTGGAAGGAAGATGAAACACCCAGCAGCATGGAGGCAGCGGACCATATTATTTATTTTTGCATGTGCAAAAATAAGTGGATGGAGTTTTAGAATGGAATAAGATCACCTGGATCTTGGAGAACAACATGAACTAAGTATGAGAAAGGGAACATGGACACAGGGTACTAATGTTTATGTCATTTTTTTTTTCCACCTGCAGCATGTTTTTATTTTGGAAACAAGATATTTATTGCTTCTTTGATCTCCAGCTTGTTAAATAATTCATGCACATTTCTGAGAAAAATGTCTGTTAAGGTTCTCATTAATCCATGTTGCTGTCAAATCTTGTTATGGCAACTGAACTTGTCCAGTTTTTTGAAATTCAAATATTCGTGAGGAACACACACAACTCAAACATGCAATTATAATGTCAATTAAGTAAATAGGAGTTGAGGTTTAACCACAACTCTTAAAATTATCCCCTATTCTCCCATCATTTTTTTATTTTCTAGAGGGTTGATATGTATTTTTAATTTGCATATCTTTGTGACTAGTTTAGTACATGTGATAAATTGAAGCCAAAGACCTCAAAAACCTGTTACAGCCATTCTGGGTTTAATCTACCATGTATTTCAGCTGCAAGCTCTGCTTAGTGACATAATTTAACCCCTCACCCCTCAGCCACCCACCCTGTCCCTGGCAAATGTTGTTTTTTGCCCACTTTGATCTTGATTTCTTTCTTTACAGGCTAGAGGCAGAGCTAGAGAAGCTACAGAACAGCAGCAGGTCACCAGATACCTCTCTGTTCTCCACACCCTGCTGGAATGCAACCTCCCCATGGGAAAACAATGGTACAGTCCTAAAATTTTGACTCCTATGTTTATTCTCATAGGTAGTTGAGTTTATTTGAATGCTTAGTGTGGAAAATTGTACCAGGGGAAAAAGCAAAGTTCCAAGTGTTAAAGCGGTCGATGAACTCCCTGAGCCCCTATTTGTACCCGAACCTCCCAGTTCTCTTCGGACTGCTGCATTTCCTCTTTGCTTTCATTCACTGATTTGGATTCTCCAATGCTCTTGTTTTTTGTGGATTGACTTTCTGTTACTCATCCAAATCAATGCTGTGTTTTTGTCCTTTAGGCAACCGAAAAGAAGAGAGGTCAGGGCAGAAAGATGAGGGTCAGAACCATGCACTTCGAGTAAGTACTTGCATATTGAGTATGCTTACAGAAAACTTGTTAGTCCAAGACCAAGAGGTATACTAGCTAAATGAATATGCTCTCTGATCTTAAGATTTACCTCAGAGGTTTACTAAAAGGTTTACTAAAAGGTTTACTCAAAACGAATTTCCCCCATGGGGATCAATAAAGTATTATCCTAAAGACAAGTTATTGTTTTCCCTCTGTCTCTCTTTCACTTAATGTCTTCTGCCTTCTTACAAGTGAACCAATAATTTATGGCTCTGTTGAAACTGTTTGTTCACATATATACACTTCTTGGGTCTTGCAGCCTAAGATTTCCTTTTTTCTCTTTTTCATATTACAAGCCAGTACTAAGTTGACCGTGGCTTTGTTTATTTTGAAGTACAAAAAAAGAAAGTGAATGTTTAATTAATGTGAAGAAGATTTGGGAGTTCCTGTCCAAGTTTATAGCCCTTTCAGGCTCATGACTTTTTTTTATTTTTTTTTATCTATTTTTTTTTTTTTTTACCCTAAAATTTTGTTTAATCTTTCTTTCCCATAACAGCGGCTCCAGTTCACGGATATGGCTACTGCGTCATTGCCTCGACAAAATAAAGGCACACCCCAGAGCCACCCATACGATCAGTCAGACTCCTTCTCTACTCCCTCAGCTGTGTTTCCATGGGAGCGGAATGATACAAGGCCAACAGCCAGGAGACTCTCGCCCTCTTCTCCACAGGCGCCCGGCTGTATTACCATCGGTCAAGGCCAGTCAGCGCTTGGGGCTTTTGAGAAGGAGTCGGATAGCAGGAAACAGACAGATAGTGAGTGGGGACGTCTACAGAGCACAGTATCAACCAATTTTAATTGTAGTTGCCCATAAACACACAAAATAGTTTTGATTGTAAAACTGATAACACATCCAGGTTTTAAAAAAAGTCGTATTTGCTGTTGGCATTAATGGTAATAGACTGATAGATTTTGTAACAGACAATACTGTTGACAAAATAAATCTTATTAAGACTACTGTTTCAGGCCAAAGTAGCAAACTCTTACTTTTTTTAGTATTTTTTTGGATTGATTGTTGTGGTTTTGGAGGACATAAAATTACATAACGGGTGTACGTATTGTTACTTTTGCATTCTATATTTCTCGTTGTTGTATGTTTAGGAAGAGTCAAGACCAACCTTATATTTTGGAATACTGGTTAATTTCTATCTTGTTCTGCGAAACTCCTCAAATCCATTAATTCCCTACTCAAAACTTTCTGTCATAAAAAATGCCAAACATTTTTGACTAAATTAGCTGTCAACCAGCTCTTTGGTTTTGTTTCATCAGGTCCTATTTAAACAAGTGTAAATTCTGGGTTTACTGTAGGCATACTGTATAAACTTTTTTAGGTCATTAAGATTCTAGTACAATACAGTAGTGTTTCCCAACCTTTTTTGAGCCACGGCATATATTTTACATTGGAAAAATCCCACGACACACCACCAAATAAATATGTCAAAAACGTTTTTAATGAAATAGAAAGAAACCGTAGTCTCAATTTACTTACTCAGTGTGAAATCTGGCCCTGTTTGGTTGAACACAAAGGTTATATCTTTGCAGGAACTGGCTGTTTGGATTTAGCGATGAGTTCAGTAACTTTGTAGCTAGCTTTCAGAGCTTTCTCCTGCATCTCGGTGGTTTTCTTCAACAACGCTGCCTGTTTCTCAGTCTGTTTACACAGATGAACAAAATGGTCTATGTTCTTATCTTGAAGTGAAGGGTGTTTAGTTTGGTGATCAATTTTGGACCAATCAGGTGAAAGTGTGAATTTTTCTACGGTGCACCTGATGATCTCTCACAGCACACTAATGTGACACGGCACAGTGCTTGGGAAACACTGAAATAAAGGATGATGTCATTCTCGTGTTTGGAGATATCATGAGTTTGGAGATGTATGACTGCAAAGATTAACTTGTGGTTTTTTTTTCTAATTTAATTTAGAATTGCTATTACCATAGTAGGTCACAGAAGAGGAAATCTATATTCAATAGAACATTAATAGTGACAGTTAAGCATAATTTAAAGTATAACCAAGGTCTTGCTGTTACACTGGTCTTTGACTAGATCTCAATGATTTGGGTAAATATTTTTTTATTTTGTATTTTTTCTGTGATTTTACTGGTTCGGAGGCTTCAGTAAAATCACTGGATAACAGCTTTATAAATAGCTGTGTAACCTAGAATGATACTTACATAATAGAAATCACTGACTCAGAGGGAGATGCTTTTGCCTGCTTTCATGATGTATGGTGGCTCTGTGCTCACTCTGTAATTGTCCCCTCATTCTCTCAGCTTCACTGCATGTGTGTGTTTGTTCAGAGGAAGAGGATAGTTCATTGAGAAACAAAAAATGTTTTTTTTAGTGGCTGGGCCACAGAGGTCATGGGGAGGGCCAGTGCAGTCATGGTTGCTTTAGGTTTGTTTCTGCCGCCACACTAAAATAATTCAACTATGCTTTCAACTATAAATCTTTTTTTCAACAATTTTGACATTTTTGGATATGCGAGGAAAAAAATCCTTTGTGATGGTAAAGTGCATTAAATAATTTTAAGTCTTTTAATGCTAGAAAAAGTAATTAAGATAAAATGTAATGATATAATACAAAAAATGTTCTCTTCCCCTCTCCAAGGACCTTTATTAGAAATGCAGAGCCGTGTGACATCCCTGGAGGAGGAGCTGCATACAAAGGCAGAGACGCTGAAGTCTTCTCAGAATGATTTGGTGCAGAGCAAGAAGAAGCTGGCCTCCACAGAGCTAAGCCTCCAGAGAGCACGCGATGAGCTTAGCCTGGCACACACACGAATGGCCCAAGAGAGTGAACGGGTATTCACACGATCCACTACTGCACTTTTGACGACTAGCTGTGATATTAATACTTAATAGAAATAACTGTTCCTACTGGTTTAATTGTCAGGGTTTATAAGGCAATAAAAGAAACGCTTATAACTCAATTAAGAGGAAGTCATACATCTTCTCCATTCACTCAATTTTGGAAAATAAAACAAGCGATATAAAATAGAACAAATCCCTTCATTTCATTCAAATGTGTCTAAAGATTCTTTGAATTTAGGCCGATGAAAATATGCCACAAAAGCATTGGAAGTTCAAGCATATCAATTGAAAATCTTAATATAAACAAATGGAGTTTCCTAAATTATAAAGATAATCATTTTGGTTCTACTGAATAAGTAAGTAAGATTGGAATAATTAATTGCTCCTCCAAATGTGAAATTGCCACAAGTTGTTTAGTAATGGCTTATTTTAGCTGCTTGGGCTGTCAAGTAATCCAGATCTGTTTGTAACAAACTTGATGTGCAGCTAAGCAGAGAAGGCATGAATCTTCTTATTGATGCTTAATTGTTTAAGGGCCAATGGTGATTAGCTGTCCTATTTACCTACAATGCTAAATAAAGAACTTCTTAATCAGCTTTGTGAGATTAAAACATGGTAAGCGAAGCAAAAATTACAGCTACTGTTAGAATGTCACATAAAAGCAGGTCAAAGAAATATGTTCTTAGGGGTTACATGCGTTTAACAGAGCAACAAATCCATAAAGTTTACTGAGTAACTTACCACAAGAGATATGACAATGGAATGCTCACATGCTCAAAAACAAATGTGAGAAAATACACCATGACATTTTTTTGTGTGTGTTGAAATGACAGACATCTGGAGCTGAACGGAGACTGAAGCAGCTACAAGAAGAGCTAAAATGTCAGAGGCAGAATGCAGAAAGCAGCCGACTGCAGCACCAGCAGCGTACTAAAGAGCTTGAAAAACAGCATCAGAGGGTGAGACTCCCAGAGAATGAATTGGCGAGCCAGTCTCAAACAAACAGAGTGACAAATACCTGGGCAAATTTTGCTAGGGCGCAAATTACATTCCCGTACAAGTGAAATAGTTGGTGTGATTGTGTTTTGTGTATGTGTGTATGTTTGTCCATGTAGGATTTGACAGAGCTTCAGAGGGAAAAACAGTGTCTAGAGAAGCAACATAATCAAGAGGTAAATAAGCTCAATCAGGAACTCCAGCAGGCCAGGACACTCCATAATGCCCTGCAGGCCCAGGCTGACAAGGTGAATACTCAAACACTGAACACATGTACAGTGCAAAGGATGTCAATCTTTAAGTTAGTGCTGCATTACCACTGGAACCTGAGGAACAAAAATGTGTTTTTGTTCATACTTTTATCCAGCAGTTTCAGCCCTAACATGTGTTCCTTCTGTTCAGCTGTTTCCTGCCTCTCTCTCTCTCTCTGCCTTCTCTTTCTCTATCCTCTCCCTCTTTCCCAATTTCTCCTGAGACTTGAATTATTTATACCAAAGGTCAATAAACTTATTTCACTTCTTCTCCCACGCTTGCTTCTTGCCCTTGTTATTTTCTCTTGCTTTTTTTCACTCTCCTGCTCTCTCCCTCTCGCTTTCTCTGTGCCCCCCCCTCCCTCGCATCTGCTCTCTTCTCTGCTTAGTCCTTTTCCTCTCCTCGGTATCTCCCCAATGGAAAGGTTGAGCAACAAAGGTAATGAAAGTGTGACAGTGCAGATTTTATTTTTTCCTAGAAGAGTGACGGAAAAAAATTTAAATGGTCAGCATTCTCTGTAAGAGCAGTGAAGGCATGTCTGCTGGATGAGGGTGAATGGGATCTCTGTAAATATGTGTCTGGAGCAAGTTGCATGAATGTTTCGAGACCTGGTTTTGTGTGCTTTTTTTAATAACTCACACATGAGGGAATGTTGTGCTGTTCATAATTTTGATAAGCAGAACAGTAAGACTAATTGTTATCTGAAGTTCATAGATGCACACAAAGAAAGTACTTTCCAGACTTCAGACCTCTGGTTCTAAACTCAATGAGAACATTACTAACAAGGAGCATTCAGACTTTTAGATGCCCCACAAAACCCCTACACCATGCTACTTTATCAACCTTGTAGATTTTATCTGTCTATGTCTGATAAGGCTACAAAAAGTTTATACACAATACAGGCAAAGTTTGTGCTGAGTCCAGTCTCTTATGAAATTAGAGTGACATTCAACCAGCTGATACTAAAAATGTCATATCACCTAAGTGACCACTTAGAAATGTTCCTTGTTGACTGACTATTGGGATAGGATTTTTTTTGTTTAACTTAAATCGATACATGAATGTTACTTTGGTCACAAGTGACCCATAAACCATCTGTGAATATTTATGAGTTTCTATCATAGTATATTGTCAAACAAAATATTATCGGAGCATTGTTCCGACTGCTGAAGGAACTTCATCAATTCCCTGTGAAAATGGCTAAAGCACGGGCGAAAATTCTACATTTTGACAAAATTCCTGCAAATTCTGATTCAGATTTTTTGGGGGGACTTGGTTTGAAACAACATTATAAATGGTTGTCCACTTCTCATGCTGTAATGTGATAATCATAAATAATCAAAGCATGTACATGACTCGCACGGGAACTGTACTTGACAACTTCTGCCCAAGTGGGTTTCTCTGCCCTGGTAAATTACAGTGTTCAGAAATATCTAAGTGGATTCAGAATAATAAATACCAATTGTGATATACAGTATAATTGGCATTAAATCTTGGAGGAATATCTTAGGTGGACTTAATATCTCAAACACTTGTCACATCAGTTCTTTTAATCCTGAAGATCATCAAGTGCCTTTTTTTTGTCTTAAAGCTTACTTGACCTGAATCTAAGAGAAACCATTGAAAACTTGACCTGTATATTTTATATGTGTGGACAGTCTGATTGTTTCCTCATAGAACGTTGGACTCAGCTAATGCTTTGCTGTTGATCATGGCTTCACTTTCCTTCTCTGGTCCAGAATTTAATTAAAAAAAAAAAAAATTACGAAATCAAGAACCATAATCTTTAATGGATACCTCACTTTAATCTCCTGTTGATTTATTTTAATGAACTAATTTTATCCTATTCCCAGCTGTTCATGTTCCTTTATTTGGTGGTACTGAGCCATTTTTTTTATATCAGCTGTCTCTGCAGAAGCAGGCATTGGATAAAGACTTGGATGGTTTGAAAGAAAAAATAAAGTGGACAGAGGAACAGCTGCAAGAAAGCCAGAAAAAAGAGACGCATACACTGGCCAAACTGATGGTAAGACACCAATGCATGCATGCATGCATGCAGCACACACATAAACACACATGACCTTGCAATGAGAAGGATAAAAGAGGCGAGATCCAAATACTTAAATTATTCATAAATTTGGATAATGCATGTCTGAAGTGCAGTCCATTTTTAACCAGCATTAAAATGACCATATGGCCGTCTTTGACCAAAGTGTGGCTTCTCAGTTGTCCAGCTGCTTTATTATCAAAATGCATTCACGTGAAGACATTTTCTTTAGACCTTGATAGAAAGGTTCATGTTGAAAAACAAAAAAATTTGTCCCTGATTATTGTCATATTTTGTCGTCTCAAACTGGACTGAAAATACGCATTTTGGAGCATTTGACCTATTTGCCTCTGCCTTTCTCTGAGTTCTTTTATATTTGCCTCTGCTGTTTGTTTAATGCTAAACAGTTTGCATTACACATGCATGCACACTTTTAACCTGTAGACACCTACCACTGTGAAGCAGTTTATAGAAACCACATCAGTCTTACATAGTCCTTACATAAATATGTATATGTGTGTTTGTGTGTTTATGTTTTAGTCACCCCTTATATCTACCTCTGTCTTCATTGTGTGTTTGATTTTTTATATTAGGAAGCGATACATGAAGCAGAGGGTGTGGCAGTGAGTCTGGAACAAAGCAGGAAAAGAGAGCAATCTCTGGAGGAAGAGAGGAGGAGACTCTCAGAGGAGCAAGCAAATGCCCTGCATCTCCTCAAAGAACTGCAGGGTGGGGACACATCTATCAAAACTCAAACCATGCAGTGTGATGTGAAATAATGTAATACCCCAATTGATCTGAAGCCGTGACAAGTCAGAAGTCTAGAGACGGTGCAAATTCAATATATCAATGAATTTAGCTTGGAAAAATGGACTTAGTCATAAATACCATGTTAATTCCTGTTTGAAGCACGACTTTCATCGCAATGCTGCCCCCTGCTGCTCAGTGATGCATAATCAATTTCAATTAAATCAGAAATGTTATTTTCAACTTAAATTATGTAAATGACTTTAACTGTGGCAATTAAACGCCCTTGTCCTGATTTATATATTTACGATGTCTTTTTTATATTCAAAAGTAAACCAGATAAATATTGTGTAAAATTTTATTCCTTGTAAGATTTTTAATGGCGGGTGAAAATAAGACAGTGTAAAGGATACAAGCTACACAGTCTAGATTGTACCAACCATATGTATTTGGGAAAGTTATTATTCTGGAGAGTTTTTTTTCCTCACATTCATAGATTTTTTTCATATATGGAATTTGATTCTTCAAATAACCTTCAGTTTTGTCTCTTTTCAATTTTAGAGCTAAAAGCTGCCTCAGGTCCCCAAGAATCTGCTCAGTATCATTCTGCTTCTCAGGATTTTACCCCTCAACCCCTCCTCCCTTATTACTCTCGATCATCTACTTCAGCCAAGAGGTCTTTTAACACCCGATGTGAGCAGACAAGACAAAGGGAAGGGGAGGCAGAGAAAGACGAGCAGCAACGGACAGAGATCGTATCATCCTACCCTACTGACAGAGAGCCTGGTGAAGGCATAGACTGTGAACACATCACTGTCATTGTCTCCCCTGAATGTGACACTGAGCACTTGCAAAGACCAGTAAGAAATCAAGAAGAAAACAAGAATAATAATGATTCGTTAGAGTCTGACAGCTCTGCTAAACTTGTACCTCCCACATGTTCTCAAGTAACCCTTCGGTCCTCTAAATTGTCTGCACCCACCAAAACGACTTCAGATGATTCAGATTGCCGTTCAGTGCTTTCTGAGAACTCACCTGCTCTAGCAACAAAGCAGACCGTAACCTCTGACACCCTTCAGATGGAGAATGCCATATTACGTTCTGAGCTATGTGATGTCCGTGAAGAACTCCAGAAACGATTAGAGGACCTAGAAGCCCAGAGACGGTCCGAGGCAGAGGCCAGGACACGATTGAAGCAGCTGAGCCGAAAAAATGCCAGCCAGGCTGTGGAGAAAGAGGAGCAGGACAAGGATTTGAGGACACAGTTGGAGAGAGAGAGGGCTGAGGTGGAGAGGTTGAGGAAGGCCCTTGCCAATTTAGAGACTAAAGTTCAGAGAGAGGGGGGGAGGGTAGACGGAGAAGAAGAAGATCGGACACAGAAAACCCTTGAAGACCGGGAAAGCGAAATGATTCAGCTCAATATCCAGTTGAAGAAGCAGCTGGCAGAGGTGAAGGTCCAGCTGGCGTTAGAATGTGAGGGGAGAGAGAGAAGAGAGGAAGAGTGGGATCAAATCGCAAAAAACGAGAATGGTGTAAGGACCGAGCTGAACTTAAAACTGGCTGAACTTACAGCTGAACTTGAGCAGCTGAAATGCAACAAAAATCAAGGTTCACTGGAGGAGAAGAAACTGTCGGCCAACAGACCACTGACATACCTGACTCTTTGCGATGATGAGCTCAACTGCAACTTCATTAACTTGGACGATAAACTCCTCCCATCACTTGAGCAGCACCTTTTCTGTCAGTCCACTAATCAGCGCAACACACTTGTATCCCAGGCGACAGCAAATCTAATCCAGGCAGAGGGCACAGGGATGGATGGGGAACAGTCCCATCTATTTGTTGAAGGGGAAACAGCACCAGTGGTCTCAGACCTGGAAGACACCACTCCACAAAATTGTTTGCAGGGGTCTCATCCCCCAGGCAAAACATGGTCAGTGTCTGACTTTCAATCAGAAGAGCCCGCTTCCTCTGGGCCCATGGAGGAAGTAGCACGGCTGCAGAATGAAAATGCAAAGCAGACAGAACGTGCTAACCAGTACCAGATTAAATTGAAAGCCCTTCAAAACCAGGTAAAAATAGGAGATTCTTTTGTAATTTAAGTCTGGCGAGCTGTCGTAAAATGTTTATGACAGGATTCAAAACTTTTTCGTTTTCTCAGTATTGCATTCACAAATGTCACATTATTGCACCTTCTATTTTGCCATATATAAAAATGACATTAGTCCTATAATTTTAATGCATGAGAATTATCCTCTTGCACAATACATTTTGCAAGGCTTTGTTACGAATACTGACGTCCCCATCTTTTGACTTTTATCTCTGGCAGGTGACAAGTCAGACCAAGCAGCTGACCATGGGTTTCGAGAAGCAGAGCCAGCACATCACAGAACTTCTCGCTGAGCTACAAGAGAAGGAGAGAACTCTCCTCTCTCGGGGAGAGGAACTGCAGTGCTGCAGGCAAAAGCTGGATGCACTCCGGGCTGAAAAAGAGGGACAGGAAAGGATAAGAAGTGAGATGGTGATTGTCAAAGAAGCTGGCTATAAAGACCAGATTAAAGAAGGAAGTGGCCAACTAGAGACTGTGACATCAGATCCTGGAGGAGCAACATTCAGTACCAGTGATACAGACAATGCCATGGGATTAACAGAAACACAGTGCAGAGTCTCTGAAAGCAACAAATCTAACGCTGGCTGTGGTTTCATGAAAGGAGAAGCTCAGTTTGGTCACTGTGGAGGAACGGCAGACACGGTTACAGGACTACACAATCTTCAGCAAGAGAATCAGCTCCTGGAGCAAAGACGAAAAGCTCTGATTGTCTCGGACACAAGAAAATGCACAAAATGTTGCTCTCTGTCCTACGCAAAGGAGCCGGGGAGATGCACCGAGCCAGAAGACTCCACTGAGACACTGCAGTCAACTGAAGAAAAGCCAGAGACAGGATCTCGTCTTCGGATCAGATACCTGCAACAACAGGTTGGGATAATTCAGTATCACAGCCAATCTACGAAATGAAAGAAATTATTATTTTTATTATTATATTTTTCCTGCTTCAATTCATTACAATCTCACGAATAAATAATTTATATGTCAAGAAACCAAACCGGCAGCTGAATGTTTATAAAGAAGTTAAACCAAATATAAAGATTGTCCTGCCAACATGTATGAATATTTGGTAAGTATTCCTGTGTGTTACCCTGTGGCCAGGTGGTGCTGCTGAAGGAGCAACTGCAGGCCCTCACTGAGAAGTCACAGCAGCAGGCGGAGGAGCTTGCTGTTTGGACATTGGCCTCTCAGCCTCCGCCAACATTCACAGCGCAAAACCTCATCCCTTGCCCGCAGGACATGCACCACACGCCGGGCAGCCAGAGTCAGGATGTACTTTTGACTGCTCACCCTGCCTCAGATCATCAGGAGCAAACTCCCCTTGTTCTCTCTCAAACTTCTGACCACATCACCATCATCAGAGACGACGAGTTGTTCCTCTCCTGCTCGTCCAGCAGACTTCATGGTCGAATGCTGTTTTCCAGGTAACGTATTGAGACACCTGGGAGTATTTTGAACGTTTGGTTTAACTTCTCAACCTGTAGTAGTATATTTGACTTGATATTATTATACATGCTGTACATATAATACAGTATATATCAAGAGAACTACATTGGTATCACGTAATTTATATGTATATTTTTTCTTTACTTAAACCAGACTGAAGCCAAACAGCCTCTCAGATGAGACTGACCTTGATAAGGTGAGCTGGTTCATGCATCCCTTAATAATATGCTCTTCAATTTTGCTAGACAATTTTAGGAGTGAGAACTTGTTTTTTGTTATGTCAAAGGAAGTGTCTGGGCAAGAAATGTTCCTCAGTAAATTGTCCCACCTAATTTGTGTATTTTGTATAAGGTTATTTGAATAGAACCTGTAAAAATGCACAAATTGTGGGATTGTTAACATTTTTTGCTGAAACTTGAATTAATACCTGAATATGTTTGTTTAAACAGTAGAATGTAATAAAAAGCGGTTTAACTCATGTAAGAAGCTTAAAGGATCCAGAAACCAAAAATACATTAACTAGATGTATCACCTTTTGCCGCTGCTCTTTATCTACTGCTGGTTTACAGTTTGACAGTTGAGCGTACACTGGGATCAATATTTGAATGAACTTCAGCCTATTTTCTTGTTGTTTACCCGACTCAGAATATCAAAAACCACAACCATGAGATCAACAATTTGCAGCTGCCAGAAACCTGTCTGACAGACCTTAACGGGAGGAGTGACAGCAAACACATCCAGCTGTCCTCTGGCAATAGGCGTCAACAGTACGTCCCCCAAGATCTCTACAAAATGCCAGAGTGGCAAGTGATGCCAAAACCAACGGAATGTGACTCTAAGGATCCCGAATCAGAATTGGAATTTGACATATCAAGAGCAACCAGTGAACAAAACAAAATGGCTGATTGCTCGCTGAGGGAAGTCAGGCCAGAAATGAAAAGTGTCGGCAGTCAAACAGAGACATGCTGGTACCCTCGTGATACTCCGACAGTGGCTCAGCCCCACAGTGAACTCACACAGACTAAGGTGGAGGAAGATGAAGAGTTGGATGACTCCCCCGCCATCTCTCCTGTCCTGTCGTTGGCAGGGAGAGAGACAGGAGACAAAATGTTATTTTCCAGTTCTTTTCCCATCCCAGCTGACCCAGCACGCCTGGCTGAAAGAATACGGCGTAACAGGACACAGCTGTCGGCTGCTTTCGACGACACAGAATATGAACCGTATGGTCTCCCTGAGGTTGTCATGAAAGGTATATTTTGATTTTTCTACAATGAATGACAAAATGCACTTGCAGACCTATAAAAAACATTCTTTGACCACCTCTTGGAGCATGAACAGTCAATTTCAATGAAATAATTGGATTGTTAAACATTTTAATCAAATTAAAACCTCTAAAAATCAACTCATCAAAAGACACACTGACAGCCCACCGCTGGCTAGCAAATTCACAATATAAACACCAGCTACCCCCTTACACACACAGACAGACAGACAGACACACACACACACACACACACACACACACACACACACACACACTCACTCACTTGAATAATAGATTTTGTAATCCCAGAACAACAAACCCAATGGATCATTAGTGCCATTTAGCTCTGTGTTCCTCCAATCGATTCTTTCTCCATTTCTCTGGTTTCTTTCTCTGTCCACTTTCTGCTTTCCTTAACCCTTTTATCTGTCTATTTGTTCCTTTCTTGCTGTCACGCAGGGTTTGCAGACATTCCCACCGGCCCTTCATGTCCCTACATAGTGAGGAGGGGTTTATTAGGGACTGCTGTGGTACCAGTCCCTCTCAAAGACCCTCAAGAGGAGGAGACAGATTAAGAAGCATCTAGAGGTACCAGCACTTCCAAAGACCTCCTCAGTGGTTTTGGTGCAGGGAAATTTTGTCATCAGTTCATCAACTTTTTGTCATCAGGATGTTTGAAGATCGTTTGAGTTATTTACTTGACTTAATTAAAAGATGGGGCACATTTTTGAGATTGAATGCAAAAAAATTTTTGGGTTGTTTTCGGAATACCCTATAATTTGTAAACAGAGCAGGTTGTGTTTGACCGATCAATACTCATTTAGAATTAAAATACTTTCAAAATACTTTCAGATGCCACAAGTTTGAAGGTTCAAAGGTTCATATTGGAGGAAAAGGCATCTATTGCTTGACCAAAAATTAAAATAAAGATAGTCATTTGTCTGACCATAATACATGTTTTCACTAAGTGTTGGTTTTTGTCAAAAGCCTCTAAGTCCAGATAAGTTGGCAGCACTTTCAAACACGAGAGATGTAGACCTCCATTGTGAGTTACATCTTTAACTACTGGCCTGACGAGGGTTCCCCTGAGCCTGAGCTGTTCCTTCAGCTACAGATGAACAGCAGTTCTCGATTCAGGTCCTCTGAGGGGCTGGAGATCGTGGCTGATCTTTCTGTAAATGGCAGGGCCGCCGATCAGTGAGCTGAAACTCTGATCGATTCATACAGATCCACGCGTTTATGGATATTAGATGAATTGAAATATTACAGTTTTTTGGTAGCATCTGGAATGAAATATTAGGAAATAGCCGTATACTCCTCCCCTCCCAGCTATTTTTGAGTAAACAATCGTTTCATGTTATGGCAAAATAACATTATCTCTTTAATGACCTGTTAGTAACAATTTAGGACTTTTTTTCCATTTGTTTGTTTCTTTGTTTTTATTTTTTAAGACGCCGACAAGACACGCTTCCCTTCAGCCTTTTATCAACGGGTGTTATTATGATGGTTGTAATGGTTTTCACGAAAGTTGCTAACAATAAAGAGTGACTAATGTCTCCATATAAATAAAAAACATACGTAGCATTATATTTTGAACCCTAACCAGCAGCATTTTTTACCTTTTATTTGCTTTTGTTTACTCTCTATCCAAAATTAAAGTGCTGTTGCATTTGCATGGTTTTCGCACAAAGGTTCAACGGCTGAGGACTGAGGAGAAACAGCGATGGACAAAGGCAGTTCCAGTCATCAGCAACCTGGAGGAAGCCGAGACCAGCGCAGGAGCAGCTTCTGTTAGCGCCGGAATCCTATAAGTCTTGGGTCTGAGTGTTTGCAGGTGACGTGTCCCGAACACCACCGGCTGAACAAGCAGCTCCTGTCGATCCGAAATGTTTGGTAACAGACTGTTCTGTCCTCTTAGCTGCGCTGAAAATGTACATCATGTAGTTTCTTTGCGCCCACCTGTGTTTTTATTAATGCCGATGGTGATTGAGCTATGTTTGTTGATGTTTCTTGAATTAAGAAAGTCAAAAGAGGCTTTTTAGTTTTTAGTTACTTAATTTTAACTTGTCTCCAGCCTAGGCCTAATGAATGAATGAATTTGTGCCTCCTTGATACTTTTTATAAATGAATGGCTCGGATATGTTCCACTTGATTTCCAAAAGGGAAAGCCAACAAGACCAGTGGTAAAAATGGGATTTGTTTTTGTTTTTCTTCCTGTCCTCATTTTGATGTGGCTTACTTATGGACACTTTAATGTGTGGCAAGGGTTTGATGAAAATATACAAGTACAGCAAATGCACATGAGGGTAGCTTTACACTTAAGCACGTGTGTCCTCAGCTGGATGCTACTGTGTGTGTGTGTGTGAGAGAGAGCGAGGGAGAAGTGAGAGGAGTCCATGTCTGTGACTCAATCTAACCTGCCTCGGTTTCCGCTCCATGTATGGTGAAGCACAGAGCTCCCTCAATCTCCCTCCGCCACGTTGCTTTTACCCCTTTAGTTAATGAGTGCTGATTAATCATGTCTCTATTGACCAAAATCGAAGGATGTTATGTGTTACATGTCAAATAGATAAGCTTCTCTCTTATTTATAGATTGTTTTAATTTATTGATTGACGTTCCTTTTTTTGATACATTTTTCCCTGCACATCTTTTGCCATACCGCAGAACACGTTTGTAGATATTGAAGCTGAGTTTGGACTCAATGTATAGTTTAAAGGTTGCCTCTGTAAAAGAGGGTTCATGTGTTTCTTGCCTTCCAAAGGGTTTTCTTCAGTCTGTTTCGTGTGTCCGTCACGTTATTCAAGGCTTAACATACAGTTCGATTTGACGGGATGACAAATTTGATGTTCTTATGTTTTTGTAATACGTAGAGGGAAGAGTGGCTTGTTGTCTGTCTGAACATAGTGAACCATTACTGCACTGACTCAATGCCATAGCTATTAATTTGACAAGTTCACACACACACACACACACACACACACACACACACACACACACAGCTGCTCTCATATCTCTGGGATCTGTTGTCTTGTAGCAGTGGACCGGGCTGTCAGACTGAACCAGGAATCTGAGCAGTTTGTGTGTGTGTCGTCTCCTTCGGTTTGTGAACGTTGCTGTTCACAATAAGAATAAAAGGTTTGCCCTCAATCCCAATGTATTTTGCATTTGTTATATAATTGACGGTCATGTTTTTTACTTTCTGCTTCATGTTGAAAAATAAGATCTCCTTTCTTTTGGGGGACTTTGTTTGCTCCTTTTTTCTGATAGCAGACAATTAAGTCTTAAGGACTGTCACGCTTCAATGAGGAGAATTTCATGTTTTCTTTTCATGTTTCTTGGTTAAGTCGCATAACTATTTCTGCATTTACCAACGGATTCTCCTTTAGCCTCCTGGTCAGAAACTACATTTTGGAAAATGTACTGCAGAATAAAAGGAAGCAGACCGAAGTTTTAACCAGCTTGTAGAGAGTCTGGCCATCCCACCAAGAGTCCCAGATTTTTCGTGATGAAGTTCTTCCTCAAGCGTAAGAAGTGTTGTCAGGACTGAAAGTCATACTTTGATGTCTATTTTTGTTTTGGGAAAAAAAAAAAACAAAAAAAAACCACAAGAGGATGGAAAGGCAAGGATTCAGCGACCTAACATCCACCTCCACATCCCCCAACCCCCAGCATCCAGTTCAGGAAACTCCAGGCCTTCTGCTCTTCCTCTGCAGTGATGGCACTTAATCACACTCACGGCGCTCAGAATGGACCCGGGCTCCTCACATGCCTTTGCCTTGTTCTTCTACTCTCCTCCTCCTACAATCTTCTCTCCTCTGTCAGAGTGATGTAGGGTCACGAGAATGGGGAAACACCTTCCAAGGAGAAAACACACATGCACTTTCACAACACACACACACACACACAAAGCTCCTCGCTGAGTGCTCTATGCTTTGAGAACATTTCATGTAGCAGGAAACGAAGCTGGATAGCAAAATTTCTCCAAACAGAGGGTAAGACATGCTTTCTCTCAATGACCACTTTAAAAGCTGTCCAGAAAATATTGACAGCAATGTTTTCTTTGATTTTATGTATTCGGGTTTTTTAATCGTGCGTCCTGCTTGCTTTCTTTTTAAATATTAGTAAGAGCTCTTTTATCTAAATACCGCATTGACATTTACTCCTTGTACTCCTTATGTATCAATTATGAAATCTCAAAAATAACTGTCAGTTAAGTGCTTAAAAGCATTGTTTCTGCAGTTGCAGAAACAACTTTTTAGCGGAATTATTCTTTTGTTGCATGCATAGCCCCGGAGCAAATTGCCTGCGTGTTTCTTTTTCTATGCTACTTCTGTATCTCAAAACAGTCCTGTCATTATTTTAAAGGAAATCATTTCCCAAAGCATCAAGCTAGAGAACCAGGGTTGTAACATGTGATCTCTTACTTACGTCAGCGTTGGTTTACTTGAAAAGAAGCCAATATTTTGAGGGTATTTGCATCCAAACCGCTTGTATTTTCTGCCAACACCAAAGTCAGTAGTAATATTTTAGCCTCATCTCCATAAGGTCGTCCGTTTTATTTCCGTTGACATATTAGGAAAATGTTTGATAAGCGGGAGGGGAAAATATATCTTTGTGTCTCGTGGTGGTGGAAAATGAAATTCATATTTTTCAAATGGCATTCAATAGAAAACATTAATGGTCGCTCAAGTGACAGCTCAACTCGGTTAGTTGTCATGTGTGATATCACAGAACAAACATTTAATTAAATTTTTGAAAGCCATCCACCGACAAAGAAGTCCACAATTAGTAATCCTTCATTGGAGCAGTTGTTGTCCTTCATTGGAGTAAGTCAGACTCTGGCAATGACCTTGTGAAAACTTTGCGTTAAAAGTGCAGTAACAGAAGCTTAAATACACTCTGGTATTTAGTCTTCCCGCTCCACCCGCACACCAAACCAGCAGAGAGATGTTGAGTCATTTTATATTGTTACTGAAATGCCATCGTTCTGAGAGTTTACAAGTCCAGGAACCAAATGAAAGTGTTTAATGTTGGGCGTAGAGTTTTGCTGGTGTTCAAAGTCTCCAGATCATGAGGGTTAAAGTCGAGAATGTTAAATGAAAATCTCATTCCCAGTTTGGCTTTACGTCATACACCTGCCTTAAATCGAAGCCACAGATTAGCAATGTCTATCCATGTCAAATTTACCATGTCCTCCCGGTGCCACGGTTTACTCTAAACATTCCCCCTCTTGATTTATGACACCGCCTGTCCCTCTGTTTAACTTAAGATGAGATCACTGTGCCCATCAGTCACATTACTGATCTCTCTAAGCCCTATACTCATATCTCAGATAAATATAAAAAAATGCCAGTGCAGGTTTAGTTAGTGATAACAAATATGTGTCAGTGTTGAATTCAAGGGCAGAGACCAAGACTGCACAGCCAGAAGTCCATTAGAGCAGAATGCTAACAGACAGCCCGACTCTGGGAAGTCTCAGAACACTGTCAGGGTCCATGTGTGAGACCAGGGCTGGCCGAGCCGGTACAGGAGCTCCAAACCCGCCTCCTACGGCCTCAGGCCACCGCAGCTCTGGCTTGATTGTGTGGCCCCCTTTTAAAGGTAAACACAGTTCAAACGAAAGCATAAGAACCCAAACAAAGATAAGCATTGACAGAACATGTGTTCTGTTCACGTCAAGATGGACGTTTTGGTGTTTTGGCACAGAATAATCGCATGTGAGACCAAAGCAGGGCAGCCTGGTGTGTGTCACTCCTTCCAGGCTTATTCAAAGAAAAAAAGAAGTTCCTTTTCGTTTTATGTCCATTTAAAGCTACTGGTCCTGCACGCTTCACCTATGTCACATGTTTTTATCTGAAGTTTCTTAATGGCTTGAAAGATTGAGACATCAGCCTGCAGTCTTTCTTCTACTCCCCCGCAAACAAGGAGGACGTGCAGAGATCAGGCAGAAAAGAGGGAGGCATCGAAGAATCCTCCGTCACCTGATTTCTGAAGCTTTAACATGGGATGAGCTCCTGTCATCGGTGCCTTGAGGTACTGACCCGAACAATGGCTTAGTCATGAGAAACGTTATTCCTCTTAAATGCTATCATTTAAAAATACCTCACAGGCGACATCTGGAGACTGAGGGGATCCTATCAGTATTGTTATTGTTTCATTTCACTGTGAGTTTGCACTTTTCAGTGCAGCCGCAGTGGAAGTTGTTGTGTTGTTGTTTTTTTTCATCTGTTATATGAGGAGCAGCAAACCCCCTCATGACTCTTTGCTTACTTCTCTTCTGGAGTTTCACCCATTCTGGTTCCTTTCAGTCAGTCAGGGGGAACGAATGCGCATTGAACAAAACTCTTGTGAGATGCTTTTTCATACGTCCTAGTGTGCCACGTGAGTTACTCCACAAAGTCAGACATTGCTCACAGAGAGATTACTAAAGTCTCATATTCGAATTGGCCGAAGTAATCTAAGGCAACGGCGCTCTTTGACATCAGAAATACACACAGTATGTCTTTTTTCAAGGCTGGAATAAAGAGGACAGATTATTAGAGTGGCATCTTGGGTGTGGAGGCGGCCACAGTCTAACATCAACTGTGTTCCCCAGTGCACAAACTGCTTTGTGTTCAGCTGGTGAGCATGAAAACTCTTGAATCTACACAGCCATCATTTAGGAGTTGTGTATTAAAAGTGTAACGGAAGGAACCTTTTGACGCACACAGTAGCCATTTTCACTCACCGCTCTTCCTGTCAGCTGTTCTCTCCGGGGTCACTCTCACATACATATGCGTAAATGATGGTCAGCCCTCCAAGAGCACTTGTGTGGCTTGTTTTCATGTTATGTTCACACATACATCCACTTTCTGAAGGAACTTCCTGTTTATGACTGCTGTGCCACAGTGTATCCTGACTGCAAGTCTGAGGAGATCCCAGCCCCTGAGCTCTGACCCCTGACCTCAGAGAGGAGGAGGCAGCGGCGGCGGCGGCGGTGGTGGAGGTGGGGGGTATCATCTGGGAGAAAATGCGTAGCACCACCCTCTTGGCCTTGTTGTTGGGGGTCATGCTGTACCTGGTGATGGGAGCGCTGGTTTTCCGAACTCTGGAGGCCTCGGAGGAGAGTCAGAAATTTCAGGAGCTGCTCTTAGCAAAGAAAACCTTCCTCCATAATCACTCCTGCGTGAGTGAGCTGGAGTTCCACAAGCTGGTGAAGGTATCAGCACACACGTTGACACGCTAAGACATTTTGTTGGAGATTAATGTGAATCATGCAGACCGTGCTTTTTTCCTCTGGTTGCGTTTTCTGATTTCAGCTGATAGGATCCTACACACACACACACACACACACACACACACACACACACACACACACACAGAAAAACATACATTCGGTCCTGCAAAATACACCAGCAATTAGTCGTAGTAAAAGGACACCAGAGCTGGTTTGGGTCTAAAAATTGCAGAAACCTACTTTGCAAATCTATTTCAGAAAATGTTTGCATATTGCTGCAAGACAGTTCTTTCTAAGATTAGCCTGCTTTGTATTTAGGTATGAAAACAAGATTTTATTTTTATTTTTTCAGAAAACTTTCAAGTTGCTGAATTTAGTAGAGATCTTCTCTAGAGATGTCTGCACTCTTTAGAATATCATGCACAATTGGTTTATTGTCTCTGGAAAGAAATGTTGCTGTTTTGGGTTGTTTGTTGTTAGTTTTTTTTGCCACTTTGGTGTATTTCTTTTCTGCATAGTCAGTCTTATTTGACTGGAGTGGAGTCAGATCTCTGTTTTGCCGCTATCTCTGAAATTGAGCTGCTCACATAAAATTAATTTACATTGATTAAAAGATTGCTATTTTTTCACTTTGATTCATAGCATTTCTTTTTAATTTCAAAGTTCATTTGAGTAGAATATGTCATGCGCAGGAGTGCTATTGTGCCTAAAAGTACAAAACAAGATCGAAAGATACACATGAAAAAAATGGTCTGGTCGGGGTCGGCTGTATGTGAGTTTTAATGGTACTGTTAAAGGATTAATGTGGTTGAAATAATTCAGTAATAATAAAGAGTTTTTTTTTCATTTTTTGCTTCAGTTTTTCTCTGAAGCCCAGTGAGCCCTGTAAGAACAGTGATCATAATTCGGTACCAGTAGGGTGTCCATCTCCACTGATAGAAGATGACACTGACTTGTCATTATCCTGCCTCACTTTCTGTAGTTTTACAGATGTGCAAATTTAACACAGCTGTTACACTTCTCTTTGGGAATATGGTGTAGGATTTCATCCGGCCATCGCTTGCCAGCTGTCCCCTCTGTCAAAATGATGGGCGCAAACCATAAATTCTGCGAGCGGACGAAGGCTAAAACAAGCACTTTTACCCGACAGACTTTACTTTGTATAATTGATCCTCAATTTATTTCAGTCTCGGTGAAACACTGAAAAAAAAGGTGTTTGTCCAACAGAAGCGGTTGTATTTTTTGGCCCCTAATGTTGTAAAATCTTGGAATTATTTTCAACTGAATTCCATCTTACCCATGCAGAGGGTGATGCTTGCGGTGGAAGCAGGTTTAGAAGTGAGTAGCCTTTCCACTAACTTCACCACCCGCTGGGACCTGCCATCTGCTTTCTTCTTCTGCGGCACCATCATTACCACCATAGGTAGGTCAGAACTTGCCTTCAAGAGGCTTTTCCAAATTCTTTCTTGCATGAGTAGCTCTTTTGAAAGTGAAGGTTTTTGTTAAAATGATTGCATATAGGAAATGTTGTATAATGCAGACTGCAGTTTCTGGAAATCTTTACGGCGCTTCCAAATTCTATCCAGAGAAAAAAAAAATTTAAGGGGCTGTTTGAGTGTCCTTGGGCTCTGCAAAGCTACTGTACCTCCTTGGTCTGACTGATGCACAATGGAGGACACCAACTGATGTTCCCTCAGAGATAAAGAGGCTTATCTATACCAGGCTGGAGATGCGTGATGATAATCTAAAACTCCTCACTTGCCTCTCATCAGCCTTACAGATTTCCCCAGCGCCCTGTGTGCCTCCACTGATCCCTGCTGTCATTTTGTTTACGTAGAGCCTTAGGTTATTCTCTCTCTGATCGTTTTGGATACATTTTTTAATTGCAGAACCATCGAGATTATCAAATATACTGAAAGACATGGCCAAACTCTGGGAAAAAAAAATCCCATCTTGTCGGTGACTTTACCATGTATGACAGATCGCTCCAAATAACATCGTGGGCTGTTCAGATTGCAAACCCCCTTGCCAGTCTGAGCGTGGGTAGACTGAGCCTGAAGTCGAAGCCTCAAAAAATGTCTAGCGAGCTCTCATTGATCACGACTTGTTCCGAGCTATGCTAACACGCCACTCATGAGATGCCGGAAGAGGAGGGGAACTACACGGCTAGTATATGATAGCGGTACAGGGGTCATCACTCTGCACGATTGTTAATTTCCCATCTCATTATGGGGAGGCGTCAGGTTGATGGCAGCGTCGTTGCGCAACAGACTTTTCTCTATGTTCGGGTTTACAGTCATGGGTGTGCAACGTGAACTGGAGGAGACTGAGCTTACAGCCTTGGGGTGCTCTGGCATCAAGCATTAGGTTTGGAGGAGACTATCTGTGCCTTGTTTGAGAAGAAGTCCCAAATCGAGTTGCAGCGTGTGCGACTAAAACCAAGAGGGCTACGTTATCATTTACTATGTTGAATGCTCAGCTCAACAAACAGCATCCTGATATCTAGCATAAATGCAGAGCCTGTTAGAGTTACCGTTGACAAAGGATTTATTGTCTTTGCTCTGGCGCCAGTCCCATATACTGCACAAAAAGATGGTTCAAATATTAGCCTCTGGTATATTAGGCAGGAGGTAGTGACAAATCTTCTTATTGTAACATGTTTGTATAATATGCCAAGCCCGTTATGCATTTTAATACTTGTTTCACATCTGTTTCAATTTTCTTTTCGACACTAGGATATTGTTTGCAGTAATAAGTCACGTAAAAAAAATGTAAAAAATCCTTGTGGGCTTTTCTTCCAATCAGGTTTTGGGAACTTGTCTCCTCGAACACGGTATGGCCAGTTGTTCTGTGTGTGCTACGCCCTGGTGGGCATCCCCATGTTTGGTATATTGCTCGCCGGAGTGGGTGACCACATGGGCACAGTGCTGCGGAGAGCGGTGGCCAAGATTGAGACCCTCTTCCTGGTGAGAATGGTCCGTCCTGCCCGGGAACCAAACCTCAAATGGATTTCCATATTTGTGAGCAGCACACCTATCATTGCCAAAATGACATCACAAGGCCTCAGTATTGAAAATAGTCTCACGAGCGAGTCGACCGCTTAATCGGCAAACTCAAGTGGACAATTGAGAATAGGAAGTAAAATTCACGTAACGGTTTTGAGGGAAGAGACCATTCTGTTGAATCTGTTACCTCAAAAACCCCATCAGACATCACAGTATTATTGACACACTTGTCTGTAATAATTTTTTACTGACTATAAACCAAAAGGTAGGCAATCTATTTCCAACTTTAGATTTCCTTTTAAATTGGGCATTCACTCTTTCTTGTTATAGAAATGGTCATCGCCCCATGGTCTGTATTTGCTGGTTTTTGTCTTTCTCAGAAACGCAAGGTGAGACCCACCACCGTTCGGGTGATCTCAGCAGTCCTCTCCATCCTGATAGGGTGTCTGATCTTCCTTGCTGTGCCAACAGTTGTATTTCAGAAAGTGGAGGATTGGTCATTTCTAGAGTCCCTTTACTTTGTGGTCATCACTCTCACCACAGTTGGCTTCGGGGACTATGTGCCAGGTAATCCATGTCAAAACAAAGAATCACATCACGTCTTCTGCTTCTGACTGTGGAAATACTTGGACCTCCTTGTTAAATAGCATTGATTTCAAGTTTCATAACCTCTTATAATTTGTGATCTAATCACTTTACAGCAATTAGCTGACCTTGAAAGCACAGTGTATTGAACAGAAAATAATTTTCCCTGCAAAATATTTAAAGCTTGACATTTCTTTTTAGTGCGTATCAGTGTCTCATATCAAAGTGGCGATTTTTTTTTTTTTCTTTGCTTGTCTGAGTCATTTGTTTTTTCCAAGGTCAGCAGGTTAATTATTGAGAACATGTTGAA
This sequence comes from Fistularia tabacaria, assembly GCA_901007705.1. Lineage (NCBI taxonomy): Eukaryota > Metazoa > Chordata > Actinopteri > Syngnathiformes > Fistulariidae > Fistularia > Fistularia tabacaria. The sequence goes on from CAAKHD010000678.1 coordinate 333,871, forward strand.
CTAACTTGGTGCTTCAGGCCACCATGTTGTTGTTGCTAACGTGATCCAGCAGAACCAACATATTAAGTTTTCAAGAGATCAAATGAAAAGTTTTCATTAATGTTTCTCACTGGATGTTTTCCAAAGTGGCTGCAAGAGACACACACAGGAAAAGTAGACAATCGGACTGTCAGTAGGTTGTCACGTTACCACCGGTGCCTCCCGTCTTCTGTTAACGTTTCAGGAGGCAGTCATGAGGGTGGGCTGTTCTTCAAGCCTCTAGTTTGGCTGTGGATTGTGTTTGGTCTTGCCTACTTCGCCTCCATTCTCACAATGATTGGCAACTGGCTTCGTGTGCTGTCAAAAAGGACGCGTGCGGAGGTAAGCGATGACACACTGTCTGAAAAGTCAAGCAATAAGTAGGGAAGTTACATTTAATCCTGCTTTTGAATGGTTCTCCTCTTATCACCAGATGGAGGAGTTACGGGCCCATGCAACAGACTGGACCCAGAACATCCAGAACATGTCCATGGACTTTCGAATACCCAACCCTCTGGAGTTCAACGACCCCTTCCTTCTGCAACGCAGGCGCTGGAAACGCAGCGAGCGGCGGCGTGTCCGTCGGGGGGCCCAAGGCTCTTTGGGATATTGGGTTGGAGGATCTGAAAATGGACATCTGCCAAATCGCTGGGCCACCCTGTCAAGCTCCATGACCCAGCTCGATGCCCATCCCTCCATCGAAAGGGCAGCGATTCCCAAACCCAGGCCGAGGGTCAGCTGTGTTGGAGTTTTCGGTGAATCGGACGTGAGAGCAGGGACAGGTCTGAGAGTTGACCTCGGGGGTCCGCAGGGGGAGGCCAAGTCACTGGCTCACCTGCTGAGGCGCTCGTTCTCTCTCCCGGTGGAGCGCTCCGCCTCGGAACTGGACTCTCCAGGTGGAGCCATGCAGAGAGAGTCCCTCTCCGGTTCGGGGTCTCTGTTTGACTCCAGATCGGAATTCTCCTCCGTCTCTTCATCCCCCTCGGTGATCCTCAAGTTCCAGGTCTGCTATACAGCCGGCAGCTCAGCGGAGGAGGGAGCAAGAACAAACCTCGGCGCAGTACAAGACACACCCATTCCAGAGGAGGAAACTGAACTTGCTAAAAGCAAACTCGCACCTGCCTCTAGTTTTATCCAAAAGCCTTCACCTCCTACCCTTCCACCTTACTCTCCACCCTCGGGCCCTCCCAGCTATCAACCCATCAACCCTACGCCGGACTGCCAGTTGCTGGATTTCTTCGGGGAGAACCTCGCGTACATTGATGAGTCCTCGGACACTCTGAGCGACCGCGTCCAGCCCTCGGCGAGTGAGGAGAAGAGGCGCCCGCGAAAGCCCAAGAGGAGAAGCGTGAGGAGGCAGCTGTCGCACAAATGCAGCCCTCAGACGAGGAGGCCCAGCAGAGACATGCAGCCGCCGTCCAATCCGCCGACACCGCCGCCGGACATTCTGTCTCTCTCGGACTTGCCTCGTTTAGAGAATCAGACTGCTTCGGCCCCGATGCTCTGACAGCCGATGGACTCCCAGCTAGGCGCCAAAGTCAAGACGTGGTTCTTCACCAGTCTGACGCTGCTGATTTACAGCAGACATGACATTCCTGCCAACTTAAAGCAAACACACATAATCTTAACCTCACCATCATGGAAGCAGATGATGTTCCAGGATACTTCAGGGTTAAAGCTATCAGTGACTTGCCTCACAAACGCAGCCCACAAACATTGCTTTGCTTCTCAGTCTAGAGCTCTGAAGATGCATGTGTGGGAAGGCAGATGTTTAAAATAAGACTGTAGGACATGATTGACAGCTGCCTCCATTTACTGCAGTGTTTAAGTTTCTTTTTTTTTTAATTCTAAAAACAGGAAGTCTAATTGGTGAGCGTCGACTCACTCGGGGATTTGAGGCCAGATGTTTAAAACTGTTGTAGATTCATGACAAAATTTATGCACCGAGTTTAGTAAATGTGTATAAATTGTTTTGATTAGATATATCAGGCTGTGCAAATACCGGATTGGATTTTTTTTCAATACATTTCAATGATCGTGTTCTTCCTCATACAGGACATGCACAGACCTTAGAGGCAACTCCAATAAATGGAGGTCGGCAACGTTCTTACGAAGCGGATTCGGTGGCCAATCACTCGTCAGAGGTCAGAGAGATGATAGGCTTTGTGAATATGGAACAAGAGGAAAGGGCGCGAGGCGAGGGAGCACATTAGTGCGTGCAGTTCAAGTGTGTGAGCCGCAGGTGGGGAGGGAGGACACCCAGCACCTCACCGTGGAAGACGGGAACCGGGATTCCTTTCCTCCGCTGTCATAAATCTCCTAATCTGCATGTAAGTTGCCTTCACCATTACATTGTCTAATGATAGCACTCAAAATGACAGAGTTAGCTTAATGTCTGACAGACCCATAGTTAAACCAGATACTAAGGACGCTCGGAATGTAGATGTTCTTTCGATCCATTTATAATTCCCATTTCAGTGTTTCAATATATTTTGCTCCGCTCGCCAAAACTTTATGTGCCTCATGTACGGTTTCAAGGAAGTAGCAATGTTGCCAGTGCCTGTTCTTTGTTTTTCCTTTTTTATTTTTTTATTTTTATTTATTTTTTTTTTTTTACTAACTCCTGATTAGGAAAAACAAAATAGCAGTTCCTTCACAGCCTTCATGCATCTGGCCCCAGGTATTGGTCATAGGCTCATTGCCTTGAGGAGCCAATGAGTCACATGTCGTTCAGGCTTTGTTTGCTGATTTGGCCACCAGTTTAAATAACTGTGTTTTCCAATTCTAAATGCCAGAATTAATCTGGCTTTGTCAGGATGCGGTGTATCTGAAACAACAGAAAATTCTTTAAAAGGGAAAAGGAAGGGAGATAAGAGACGGTGGGCCATCTATTTCATTCCATAATTTTAGCATTATTTTTCTGGAGGTTTTTCCGAATTAGATTGAGATGACGTGAAAGAGCATCGAGACTTTGGTGGCGCGCCACCTTGGTTGAAATGAATTCCGGGGGAAAATCCCGATGTGGGTGGAGGAGCCAAACCACAACACACAACAGTACATTAGCATTAACTCCGGGATGGAGCGGCGCCATAAATCTCACTCCAACCAGCCAGTCTTTCATGTCCTGGTACCAAAGCAGCACCACTGGTGGAAGCTCTCCAGATGAAAAGCAAGCAGCCATTTCCAGGATTTAGCAGGTCACCAACTACTTCCCGTTGACGTCGGTTCAGGAGATTGCTCTCGAAACATTTTTAAGGCAAAGAAGGGTAAACGATCATCAAAGGCCGCCGCTCCGCACCGCTTTTGTGCTCCTTCCGCCACGATAAGCAGCGGTCAGGTTTCAAAGCAAGCTGAGGTTTCTTTTAACTCTGCGGTGTCGGACCGCCGCGCTCACAACTGTCGCGAAGACAGTTTGAAAGATCCCACTGTTTTTCTCGGCCGATGCATTTGCGCTTTCAACAGATTCCTTATTTCTATACCTCTCTCACATGAAATAAGGAAGACGGTTTTCTAAACACCAACAGAACTCAGCGGCGTCAGCGTTGCTGCCCACCCTTTCCTCCACACCTTTGTCAGACTCACGCTCCTCTATGATGCGAACAGATCTGATCTGTGCTCTTTTTCGAATTCAAAATTATGTCACCGTCATGGAGTTTGTGCAGAGACTGGGGTCGTATCTATGTAGCGGCCTGAGAAGTGTGCAATGTTTTTCAAGCCACCAGATTAATAAATTTAATAAACAAAATATCTAACTGTTTTAGAAGAGGCACATTTATTTCCTTTTTTCTTGCACTTTGGCCAGCAGTGCAACTAATCCTTATCTATCTACCGGCTATTCAGTTGATTTGCTTACTTTTATGGGTTTAATCATTTCCAAATATTTTGGGCTCAGGGAGACCGTCAATTCTTCTCAGTCATAAGTCTCAAATCCCATTGTAGTCAACCCGCAAGTCTTTAAGGATTTGAAAATATTTTAGTCACCGCAGAAACATCTTACATTACAGTATGTCTGATTGGGAAACATTGTGTTTTGACATCTACTTGTTTACTTGCCGGAGTTCATTATTTCACTAGTATAAATGCAAACTCATTGCAAAAGCCAATACGCGATGAAGGGGAGCATGTAGGGGATGAAACTGAGATAGTCTTTACGGCCTGAACTCTCAGAGACCTCAATGAACCCTGCAGCTCCTGGTGGCCAGATACTAAGAAAGTTGCTGCTTACTCAGAACCAGGAACTAATACATGGCTGTTATGGCATTGTGCCCTCTGCCGGGGCCAAAGTAAGTAGCTGACTGAATACACTCTTGAATTCCAGCTGCCACATATTTTGTCATGTTGACAGGAGGCTGGAAATGGTATTCAAATGTCATGGAACCCACAGTGACCCTCTTAATCTCATTAGAAGTCCGATTCCGAACACATGACCGATGTTATTATCATGTTATTCATTTTTAAATCGAATGTTCTCTAGGTTGTAAATAGTGGAGTGGAAGGACTCTGCCATGCTGATGAGTCAAGAGCTTCAGACTAAATATTTAAACTTTGACAGCACAAAAGGGCTGTTCATTTATTTTTCGAATGGATTGTCGCTGAACGTCTCTCCCCCGTGTCGCCCCCGTACGTTTAGAATGAAAACAGCCAAGCTTCTGTGGCTTTGGCCAACAAGCTATTAAGTCCTGACGGGGGCCTCCGTTGCAGCCCTGCTCTTGGGAGTTTGACTGCATATAAATATGGCTTCAATATTGTTGTGACCGCAGATCGCTATCTTGTGTTTACTCTCGTGTTTCGTTACCACTCTGCTGCTGCTGGTATAACATCATATTTTGTTTGAATGGTGTCCTGTTACATTGTATTTTAAATTAGCTGCCAGGCATAAAAAAGGAATGATTTTGATCTAGTCCTGACACTCCCTGAACTTGTAATGGGGGCTATATTTAACAGGCTATAAGGTGTGTTTGAAAGAGAAACTACTACTTTTTATCATTTTCAAAGGCTCTCGTGATTGGTCAGTGTGATGGGAAGGCGACTGTTAGGACTCACCACAGACCTACAGGGGCTGATGGATGTCTGGGTGTGGGTGATTCCTGAAGGGTCTTGCTTTGGCACACACACTTGTTCAGACAATTGTTGTGTGTGCAGTATATGTGAGTGAATGAGCAAGCAGGGTCAGCGTCCACAGCAGACTTCCCACCCAAGGACAGTGGGACCCAGTGTGAGACAGAGTGAGGCACTCCACTGTGGGATAAGTACAGGTTGGATATAGCAAGGGGTAGTTAAGTGGAAAAGACTAACAGATGCTGGGTCTAGTTTACTCAGGGGGAGGGAACGTCGCCACACGCTCAAGCACCCCATCAGACACACGCACACACACACACACACACACACACACACACACACACACACACTCTGCGGGGCTGCATTCTAACTGTGGCTTAGAAAAACACAAATTTCACTGAAAATGGCTGCAGGAGTGTTTGTATCTCTTTCAGCTATTTTAGCAGGAGGAGTAGTTTTGGATGAAAACCTAATTCTTCACTTTGGACAGACTGAAAGTGCCGTTTATTTGTTTAAATATTAGGTTTGCTTTAAAAACTGTACAGAGAATATCTGTGGCATCACTGTTTTAAATTAAACTGCAACTTTATTTAAGGCAGGCTCTTGTACAAAGCATCCATTGGAAGCTGCAGTCATTTCTGAGTCTTAACATAGCTCTTTACACCGATGCCTTTAGACCGTGTTCTCTCGTTCAAGATCTGGAACAAAACCAAAACCTCAGCTTTTCTGCCACAGAAACTTTGAATTGAACAGCTTCATGACAACTGAGCATCTGCTGACAAGGCCAATATTGTGTAACACTGCTGACATTCCAAAACCAGGCGATGATAGAGGAAATTTTTGGTTTTGAGACCGTGCTGGGCGGCGTGCTTCTATCCTTCACCTAAGTAGTTGTGGAAATATATTGTTTAAAAAAGCACAATGACAAAAAAAAAAAAAGTGACTTCAAATTAGTACTGAATTAAAATGGAGAATTTTCAGCCAAATGTAGTTAAAGCTGCAAGTGGAAGTTCTCATTTTTATGCATTTTCTAAAAGTAATCTGCAACAAATATATTTAAAGCAATTTCAAAATTTTTGTCCGCAATGAGACAGTTTTAGATACTTTGGGTGGATTTGAGATGAATGTACTGCATTATGGATCCTGCATCATAAAGCTTTTTTATACATCTTATATAGCATCTCTCAAGGTGCAAAGCATGTTTTGAGAGGAAGAATTCGAAGAATATAAAAATATTGAATGAAAAATGTTCGTCTGAAAATGAGTGTAATGTTGTCGTAAATGCAATGGGCTCAAAATTGTATCATTTCTGTCTGAAATGTAACGGAAAAGAAGTATAATGTACAAATGTTTCAAATGAAAATTTTCCATCTAAATACAGTCGAATGCTACTTGAGTAAATGTATTTTTTGAAGTTTCGCTCAATGGCAGGAGTTTCATCCAGAGCTAGAAGGAGAAAGTAAAAGAAATGTTTGTAAATAACAGGGGAGGAAAGTTGGCAGGTCTTTTTCCACGACCGCCGGCTGAAACATGCCAGTTATCTAACTCTTCTTCTGATGGCTGTTCGATGACCGGGTTCAAGATAATTTCATTATGCGATGCAGAATGACGTACATGTTACTATAGTAACTGGCCGATTGTCCAGATTACTGAGAAGAAAGGATTTATTTTCAGCTGTGTCTCGCCACGCAGATTTATTTTCCTAGATTTTAAAAATTCACAATATAACGGAACTTTTGTCCTAATTTACCTTACACCATTTATACAACATGCAATGACTTAGGGTTTTAAAGGTCAGTAATGGAAAAGCAACACTTTTTTAGGGGAGGGGGCATAGGGTTGTACACTGTATTGTTTTTAACTGAAAGTTAACTCTTAAAACATGAATTTCAATATTATCTGTCACATTCCTTTGTGCCAAAATAAAATGAATAATATTTTAACATGAACTTGTACTGTTTTTATAATATTATTGCATTATGATCAATGACTTGAAAGGGTTGGTCACCCAATGCGATGCACAAAATAGCTACCTCAATGTAGTCCAAGCCCACTGACAAAAAAGCGTGCAATAAAATTTCTATTTCACAGCTATTATGCATGACGTCAACAGCCACACCTCTCTCCCTCTCTCTCTCTCTTGCTCTCTCTTTCTTTCTCTCTCTCTCTCTCTCTGTCTCCTTACATACGCACACACACGCACACAGTGAGAGAGAAACCACTGGCATACCAGAGAGGCTATATTTAAAATGAACCCTGGGGATGTTTTTTATTTTCGGCTTTTAGACATTCTGTCAAAAGTGGTCAATGTGGAAACTTGGGTGTAGAGAGAAACAGACATTGTGTGTGTGTTTGTGTGTGTGTGCATGTGTGTGTGTGTTCGTGTATGCGTGTGCACGTGTTTGTGTGTTTCAATCATTTGGACTGATGGTAAACAAGAGGATGACAGAATATAATCACAGTATAGGAATAGCAGTGAGTCAACAGCTTTTTTTTACAATAAGATAATGAATGCACATCGGGCGAACGAGCCTGAGATTGTGATTACGGAATGTTTGAGCCAGACCCAAATAGGTACAAATTTGCTAAGGCTGCAAAATACCACCTTCCAAAGTTGTCGCTGCTCCAAATGTAGCCCTGTCATCCCATGTCTCATTTTCAAAGCCTCTTTTTTCTCCCTCCTACCACAAATCCCAGAACCTCCAGCTACAGAGAAAGGGAGAGAGAGACAGAGGAGATGAGGAGAGCATTTAAATCTAGCGTTCCGTGAGTGGCCGGCCCGGTGTCTGGAAATCTCTCACATCCTGTTTACGCCGGGCAGATTTGAGCCCGGGACCGCAGAGAGCTGGCAGGGCTTCTGCCTGGACACAGATCCTCTCTCTTTTCTCTATCTGAGCCCTGACTGCCCGTCCAAAGATTTGCGTCTGCAAACCTTTTCCACACCACCTCCTTCCTATCAACGCCTTCGAGCTAAAGCAAACAAGCGCACGTCTGACGCTCGACCTACTGCCCACAACCACAGGGATTTATGCTGGAGGTGGCATCAAAATTGTGATAAATGAATCCTTTTCATGCAGCAGGCAGAACCAACGTGGCTGAATCACACAACATTCCCTTTAATATCCATGAACAGGTTTAATACAGCTATGTTGTCATATTTACAATGTCCTACATCAAACAGAAAGTTCCAGAGCATGAAGAAAACTGGTGCCTGTAAAGAATGCAGAAAGAAATCCCGATATTTCATTCAGGCATCGCAAGACAAAAAATAAAAATAAAATCTGGTAAGGGTGGGATGAAACAGCAAAGGTTCAAGAGAACATCCGTTTTGTCCTCTTATCTATATTTTCCCCCTGAGAGAAGTCAGTTTTGGTCCAGCAGTCACTCTCCTCCTTGCCTCCCTCACCTCCTCCTCCTCTTCGACAGTTGCCTCCATCAGCGGCACTTGCAGGATTTGACAACCATATTAGAGAGCTGCTCAACACGCGGCGTGCGGCCGATGAAGTACATGATGGTGAGCGGCTCCAGGTCCTGAGGGACGCAACATGGTGAGGCGGAGGCTTCGGGGTTCAGCTTGTTGTACAGGGGCAGGATCTGGACAGAGATGAGAGGAGAGTTAAAGGCTCATCAGCCAGCATTCGAGGAGATAAGGTGCTTTTAAATTGGCTAGTATAGCTTTAAATCCTATCCAGAAAACCCACCGTTGAGTTCAGGATCAGGCAGATTAAAGTTGTGCCAAAGCCACTGCGACTCTTTTTTTAACATCAAACACCACAGTCAGTTAAATCCTACAAGTCTCTGCTCAAATAAACAATATGGAAGATGAAAAGCGAAGCCAGACGTTCTTTGAGAGCCAGCTTGGCGACTGGCCAACACCGCTACTAGACGACCAGCCACTGTTGTGTAATCCTTTATGTTTTGTCGCAGAGCTAAAACAGGCCTTCGCGAGGTGATAGTCCATTTATGAGGCGAGGGTTAACCAGCCTAGCTAACTGTGGCCTTCACCCACCGCCCATTAAGCCCTGTCTAAGTGCAAATGTCACTCACATTTTTTGATTCTCCAGAGCGTGATGTTAGCTGACAGCTTTTCCAGAGAGAGAGTGAGAAGTTCTTTCAAAACCGATTTACCGGTTCGCCAAATGATGGGCAGTTGACACTGGATACACAACGTGTCTACTGCAGGTTTCTGTGCATGTCAAGTTGCTCAGCCAGAGGTTTCTCTTCCGTTGATATTCTAACATTAATGTTACCGGTCAAGAAACCTACTTTTAAGTTAAACCAAAGAGCAGATATTTTGAGCTCTGTAAATCAAACAGTCGCTGCTAGGGATATAGATGATGCGGCCAGAGACTGGAGGAAATGATGGAGAGAAAATAAAAGAGAATCACAGTGTAAGTAAACAGATTTAGCAACATTAACTGATTGGACACCAGCCAGTACTTGGCTATAGCCATATTTAAAATCAAATGATTTTAAATATGGCATTTGTCCATGATTCATGGACAGCAAATCAGTCAACTTTTTTCAAGTCTATACACTTTAATCAATCAATCAATCAATCAATCAATCAGTCTTCTTTAATCAAGAAGCCTCTTCTCAAGAGTTGGAATCGTCTTTATCTTATCAGACTCAATTTGGCTTTTATTTGCAGTTACACACAGCAAAATTGGTCTTTATGCAAGTGGACCCTTTGGCTTTGCCACTGACTGAAGCGCTGATCTAAGAGATTGTAAATCAAGCGTAAATTGAGAAAACAGACGAAAGTACTGGCTTGGGAAAGGAACGCTTTGGAGCATCATTTGATTTCTAATAAGATGATGACTAATTACTCCAAAGATATGCTGTCAAATTCAGATTTCTCAAATTCCACGGAGCTCTTTTTGTCCCGACAGGGTTTTAGGTACATACATACATGCGTGTACAGTGAGAATCTCTCTGGGTTATTTCTTTTAGGATCAGTGACTCCACAGAAATGCACCTTCCAGGTTTTTGCTGGAGGGAACCTCTTCCACAATGACACAAGAAGTCTGTTTGAATTGTATTTGTTTGTTTTTTCCTTTCATTGTTTGTATCTGAATATTACTTGTTTCCTCATTCATTTATGGGATACGAGGACTGTAGAAATGGACACATTGGCTGCACCAGCGGAAAATATGAGGAATTTTAGAAGCTGACTATCATATCTACACATTTACAAAGTGGTGGCTTTGACTGCAATAATCCTATTTGATTAATGTGTGGCTTAGATTTACATGCTAGTGTCTCAAGATTAGCGTCCTCCCTCTATATTGCAATCTTGTTAATCCATAATCCTGCTATTCTTCTTAACTCCAATAGAATCAGCAGCCTTAGTCATCTCCAGCATAAACGTCTTGGCTGCTTACCCTGTTTGTGGTTACGCTTTACATTTTATAAATTTACAAGTCTGGAGGTACTTAGGCATAAGGAATTGTATTGCTTTGATCATCTGGACTGAGTTGCTGACTTTTAAGCGATATTGGACACAGACATGTCTGCTTTTTCTAGAATTCGTTAAATGGAAATTCTTTTGGGATGCAAAAGTGGCCAAATAACTAAGTTACCAAAGATTGAACTGCAATTGCTCCTTCCAGAAATTATGATTCAGTTACTCAAGATAATCCGAAGACATCACCGTCAGCAGTTTATATTCTCTATTTAATACACAAATCTCTTAATAAGAAAGTCATGTCGTCTGGAAAGAGATGTGGCTGTTGAGATTTCTAAACTGCCTTCTGGCATTTTTACACCACAAACCGCCTTGTGTCACATCATTTGTGAGAGACAGCAGACATCTTGAAACTTCAACATCTAACTCCGAATCTTGGTGGATAAAGAGCAATTCAGGCAGGTAGGTAAAATCTATTTTTTGGATATAGAGGGGAAATGCTTGGGCCAGTTGATTGAGACCAGTTTCTGACGCCGGACAGTCTTTGTTACACATCCTCACAGGTACTTTTCATTTGTTACCAAATGACCATGGAAAATACTCAAGTCAAATCTCATGAGACCTCAATAGGAGAGTCCCTTCAGCTCACCATATTGTAGTGGTTGTTTGCGCTCCAGAGGTAAGGACAGTTGCCAGCACAGAAGTTGGCTCTATAACCTTTGGGCTCGTGGATCCATTTCCAGTTGAGGTCGCGCCTGAAGTCTATGTAGAGTGAGCGCAGGCAGCAGCCCTGTTCTGAACCACTAAAACACAAAGGGCCCAAAATCAGATGATTGGAAAACTACAATGGGTCACCATTCAAGCACCAGCCATCAAAATGTAATGACTATGCAGGGCTGCCAAAGTCTCCTCCTGCAGCGCAAGGTGGTCGAGATAAACATTGCGTGCCTGTCGGTCAGCCATCTAAACACAGAGGCAGTTAGTTTAGCCACACAAACGTCTGGAAAGTGAGTTCTGGGTCAGGAGAGAATAATATAAATCCTTAGTCTACCTCATCTAGATTGCAGGACAATAAAACAAAAAAAATCTATTGTGAAACCACCACTACACACACACACACACACACACACACACACACTCGTACCGAGCACAGGTTGTGCTGTCTGTGGCAGCGGCCCTCTTCTTGCGGTTCTTCTTGGCTGGGTTGTCCACTCTGTCACTGGGCAGCAAGGTTAGGATGAGATGTGGCGTCTTGGTGCTGAAATCTGCCTGACCTTTGACCTGACCAGGTTTTCTTATTGAACGCAGCTGCTCATCATCCACACCTGTGGAAGAGGGTATACATTTGAGTCGCCAGAGTAGGATCACTCTCAGTGAAACTCTCTAAATTGGCTTGAATTTACAGACACATCAGATGAATTTTTTCATTTTCTGTTTCCAGGTTTGGCCACAGCTTGTTCAGACATTTCAACATTTTGGTCCAGACACGGAAGATATTTGATATATACCAATATGAGGTGGACATTTCTGCATTTTAGTGGAATGTCATCATAGCTATTGTACAGAAGGCAATGCATTCTGGATTAATCATTAAGGACCAAACTCAAATGAAGTGCAAACACCATCTTGTCACATTCCTGCGATTCAAATGTGTCATTTTTTCATGTTCTTCAATTAAGATAATTGAACTGAATGATGCATGTTGAGAATATGAAACAAAAACTCCATTCTTACATTTCTTTAAAAACTTAGAATTCTTGTTTTCCTAAAAATACTCAAATTTAACACCTTGAATTAGGAAAAATCATTTGTCCAGCTACTCTTGTTAGGATATTGCATTGACTTCCATGGAATAACATCTGAGCAGCATTACCAAGGAGTTCCTGATGATGTTTATCCCAAAAACAATCCCCAATACTCACAACTGAGATGAAAAGTTTGAAACAGATAAGTTTAGTACTTTGCATACAAATACACAAATTGCACTTTTAGAACTAAAAAACTTTTAATAGTGGTAATTGATTAAAAAGTAAAAGCTGCTGACTTTTGGCATTTGTAATAAGAAGAACAATGATACTGGAATTATGAATAGTCTCAGATTTTTATTTGATTTCTGAAATTCATGGTCCATTCATTTGTCTCATTTTAATGAGAAATCATTCAAATGCAGCCTTTTCCGTCCTCCTTTAAAAAATCCAGCATGACCGTCCAAGTATCCATTTCAGAAGATTAACTGTCACATGGTGCCGCCACTACAAAGTCTGTTCTCAGGGCTGAACTTGAGACTTTGTGTCTCCACATAACGATATTGGATCAGGACTGGACCTTTTCAAAACAACCTTTTGATTGGCAAAATTGATAAAGATATTGTGATATTGCTTTTGCACTGGACCGGGTTGCCTCTTACACAAGGACAAGCAGACTCACACTCAATAATCTCTTCAATTACACATTTTTGACCCAAACTATTTTTGCAATAACATGACAAAAGGATTCTGTGAATAAAGCCTGTTAAATTCCAATATAAATGTGCTTTTATTTGTCCTGCTTAAAGACGCACCTCTTAAAAATCAGATATTCAGTGAGGTCAGAGAAAAAATATGTTTATGATGGTGTTTTGGAAAAGTATTCCGACATGGTAGAGTTTCATAAATAAACTTAATTGAAGACAATGATTGATGGGGTCAGAGCCAGTCAGTCGCTTGAAACCTCTCACACTTGAAAATGATCAACAATAACCTTGAAGATAGACCGAGACATTCACGTCAATTTGCTTTGCCACGCCGACGTCTAAACTGATCCAGGTCAGTATTAATCCAAAATATGTGTGCCATTTAAGCGGCGGAAGATGGATGGATGGATGTGTGCCATTTAATCTTTCACTTCCTATGACATTAATAAGGTTTGGACAAGGACATTCTTCAAACTGGGACTGAGAAGAGCAGTCCCTCTATGGGGAACACGATGTTCAACAATAACACAAGGGAATATAACTAACCTGCAAAGAGAGCCTCAAGCTCCTCGCTCTTATTAGGAACAATATTGTTGGTGGATGGAACAAAGGTGCAGCAGGGACAGTGAACGCCCAGCCGCAGGCCGATATTAGTCTCTGATCAGCAGGAGGGACAAAAATATAGACATATATGAGAAAATCCGAATACGGTCAAATTTAGCAGATAAATGCCCCACATAAAGCAAACGTCATACTTTCAATGTACTGTTAATCGCTTCTCATCTGTTAATTGTATATATTTAGTTATTTGCAAATTAACTCCTGAAAGATGACAGTGTCAGTGAAATGGTGAAAATCCGGAGCATACCTGGGTCTGACACCCATTCCTTAACTGTTTCTGTGACGTCCACAGACAGCCAGGTGCCCTTTGCCCGCGGCTGAACAGTGCGGGAGTCGATATAACGTTGAGTGGAGGTGCTTTCCTCATCTGGCTTCAGCAGCTGACATAAAACACACATAAAAACACACAAACACACATTTCAAGTATGAGGGAGCAAACAATTGTCAGAGGAATCTGTGAATTTTATACATAATTTCTACTTAGCTTACCACCTCATTTCCTGCACAGCAACACACAAATAACATTTAAAAGAAACTATATGAAGGCCCACCCTTCCAAAATATGTTTACTCACTTTCCCAATGACTGCATTTTAGTATAACCACATCTTAATTGTTAAGATTAAGGAAATTGTCTTTGTGACGTATTTGGAAATCTAGGATATTTCTGAGATATGATAAGTGTCTCCACAAGTAACAGCATGACTTTATTCAACATATTTGTATAATTATTTGTTTTTGATTCATAAACGGGCTTGATAATGGGATTACTTAATTGAATTCGTTGACTCATTTCTGTCATTTCTGTAAGTTGCAGACCCCACCTGATAGATCTCCACTCTCTGCTCCGAGGCCCGGGCCAGTGGGTTGGGAGCTCTGAAGATCCTGAACTCGGCTTTGACCAGGGTGCTGTTAGTCAGATCCACCCCGCTAACGTCGAAGTGGACCACTCTATAATGGGGGTTGGGGGCTACTGGCTGGACAGCATCTGGAGAAAGGAGAAGAAAAAAAATAGCATGACTCCTCGCAAAAACACTCATACCTACCTAGACAATGAAGTATTTGTAATAATGTTAAAAACAGCAGCCTGATGTCTCGGACATAATTACTGATGATGAGTGTCTCAAAACTAAATGAAAGGCTTGAGCTGAGTGAGAAAATGTGTCTGGTTTTCTACTTAACATGTGGGTGACGTTTGCAGTCATAGCTTTGACCGTATTGCGCAGTTATGTAATTACCATCCCTGCAGTTTGCGACGCTATAAATCGTTCAAAAATCCACACGAGAATCACTGACTGCTTGCTACTGTAAAACTTCTCTAAAGCCTCGTAAGGTGTGCGGCCTTGCTCAGGGGAACCCATCCCATTTCTACCCACTACTTTGATCTCACACCAGTGTGGGTTCGGGGTTGGAATCAAACCGTCAACCACAATGTAATATTACTACATTAGTGAGAATATCAATGTCAACAGCAAATAAATCTATTCATGAAAACAAATTGAGGATATCAACGTTGTTACACCTTTGTAACTGAAGATGAAACACGGCAGGTGTTGACAGATAGAGCAGTCAGACAATTACTTTTTTTGAGCAAATGCTGCCCTGTCAAAGACATGTGGTTACCTTGGTATATACGCTGACCGGTGTGACATCTTCACAGATAAGTATCTTGAGTAGTTGCTATATTTCCATTCCTACCAGGCAACAAGCTGAACATGAGCCTTTTTAGACATTGATTCTCTTTAAATTCCAAAAAGTCAAACATTTGAGACAAAATACTGATAAAAGCTGACATGTGTTCTTTTATAATTGCGTTGCATTAGCTATTTCAAATTCAGCATCTTCCAAATGAGCTCCAAATGATTTCTTTTTCAGGCAAATATAGTCAGGATTTGAACAATTCCACTCTTTCCAATTTCAAATTGGTACCTGATGCAACAGGTTCAATGTTATCATGATACCATGTCCAATATGACAACCTGTAAATGAAGCTTGAATACTGACGAGCCCACTGATGGCAGTATGATTTTTTTTTACATCAAATTTTGCCATTTGCTCCAATGATCATCTGACAACTATAAGTCTGTATACTATAAATCTACAATGGATAAGCTTACACACACACACACACACACACACACACACACACACACACACACACACACACACACACACTTATCACATTTACAGGTAATAAATGACTGGACTGAGCACTGAGCACACATCACCACTATTTTCACTTCCCTTGGTTTCACTGTAAATCATTACTTTAAGGCGTTTCAAGGCACTACATGGCTGAGCCCTTGTGCGTATTCCTGAGCTCCTAACCCTGACCACTGAACGGCCTCTGTGGGCAGCTGACCAGAATCTGCTGGTCATTCCTCAGACCGGCCACAAAACCAAAGGTGACGGCTTTTTTGCACCCAGACTTTGGAACAACATCCCAACGTCTATAATGTCAGCTGAGTATATTAAAAAAAAATAAAAAAACAACTTATAAAAACATTTATTTCAAGATAGCCTTTCTAAAATCCTTTGATGTATTGACAGAGTAATGCATGGTTTTCTGTGTGCATATTGGGGTTGTTTTTATATACTTTCAATATTTTTCTTTACAAATGTAAACACGCCAAGACACACTGTACATACGGAGTGTGTGCGTATGTATATTTATATAAAAGTGTGCAGTTTTCCAACTCTCATGTGCTGAGTGATTTCATGCTATGAATGTGGATGCAAAGCAGCTGTAACCTATGGATAGGATACTCTGAAAATGTGTAAATGCAGGTCAATGCAATTTTCATGATTCATATATATCTTCTTGGATTTGGACGATCTCGTGTCGTGGCCAACTGAGTACAAATTACTCTATCAAATCCAAGTGTAATTTTTCACCTAACATGTAATTGATCCTTGAAATTGCCTTCTCGATCACAGATTAGATTAGATTAGATTAGATTAGATTAGATTAGATTAGATTAGATTAGATTATGATAAGAAAATGTTGCATCACAGAAACAGATCTTGAAATGAAGACCTCATTCTGTGCTGTCAGTCAGGCCATCCTTTATAAATCAATATATTGCTGTACTCCAAGCCTGGACAGGTGGCAGAAGCACTTAAATCCGTTGAGCGATCCGTTGCTGCACCTGATAAAGCTTCTGTTCAAGCATCTGCTGTCAAATCAGGTGCTTATATTGTCACATTGCGTTTTGTTCCCCATGATAAAGACCCGTATTTCCCCATTTGCACGGCAGAAACATAGCCCCTTAATCATCCAAATTCTATGGATTACTACAGACTGATCTTACCACCTGGCCCAAGACGAAGATGAAAATCTGTAGCGCGAATGAGTGACTGCAAAGATAACTGGACTGTGGATGAATGTCATTGCATCAGAGTCATTACTAAGTGTTCATCACGAACTGATTTTTCTCGTGGACAAGAAGTCAAACTCAAACTCAGCCAGGAATTAAGAGTTGCTGAAAAATTCACTCTGGTAATGTTAAACTGCACCGCAGAATTAAAATGGATATACTTAGGATATGAAAAGAAGGCTTTCCAATATACGTTGGGAAATGTAGTCAAAAATGTGACTTCTCAAACAACAGAATTAGCAAAAAAACAAAAACCTGCTCATTTTTATCCAGGAAGGAACTCAATGGAGCAAAAGCAATACCTTAAACATGGCAAAAGAAGTGCTTAAAGAATATATCGTACATAAACTGTAAACCACCTAGGAATCAGATGTAGATTACTCGCTGGATCAAATCTAATGCATATTCAGAAAATAGACATTGCTGTTGATTTCAAATTCGGAAAAAATAAATCTACCTCGCAAGACGTGTATAAACACAGCAAGAAACCCCCTTGCAGTTGCAAGATATTACCCCTGAAATTTGAAGGATATTAACAAAAAGAAAAAAAAATAAATCACACTAAAAGCTGTGACATAAAACGCAAAACGGAGAACGATTTTTCCAATCGCCAGCAAATGAAATCCCCTAATAAATAGCTGCGATTTACATCCTTGGAGGCAAATGGGGACCCAGAGAAAGGTGCATGAGTGCCAGGGACCCTAGTTTTCAGTGTGAATCCCCGCTAGACAAGTCCAAATCCGGTCCCCTTTGGAAAACCAACTTTGTCACTCACTGGAATCGGCGCGCGGCGGCAGCATGTCAATCCGCTGCACCTCTTTGGCGTAATAGTCCTCCTCGCTGCTCTCGCGCTCGCACGCGGACTCGGCCAGGCGCGCGCGCTCCTTCAGCAGCTCGCGCGTGCTGTTGTAGAGCAGCATGACCTCCGGGGGCACCGAGCCGCCGGCCTGCGCCTCCTCCGGGCTCGGCGGGCTGCGGATACGGAGCTTGCTGAGGATCTGCCCGCGGACCGCCTCGATGCGCCGGGACTTCTGCTCGTCCAGGTTGATGAACTGGCAAGTGTTGAGCGCCCCCACCAGCGCACCGGAGAGCCGGAGCAGCAGCAGCAGCGCGACGCGAGAGAGCCACATCGTCCGGTGGGGAGACGGGGGAGGGATGGAGACACTCCCAAGTAGGAAGTCCGGCTCTGAGGGCTAGAGCGGGCGGTCGCCGAACGCCGAACGTGAATCTCCCGGGAAATACACCCGTATCAACGTGAAGAAGCCCCTAAGAAGAACAACACTTTAGCAATAAACCTCCGTGTCCTTGACGACCTCCGCGACACTTCTTTGACGACACTTCTCCGAAAGGCGCCTGGATGCGGCCGCAAAGATCAGAGGAACCGCCGTCATTTTTCATTTAGTCCGAATAAAGACGGCGAATGTCGAATTGTCCATTAAAAAAAAAAAAACACGAAAACAGAGAGCTTGACGGAATCGAAGAGCTGATTTCGGGAAGCCACCTGTTACAAAATGCCGGTGTAGAAAAAAAAAAAAAAAAATGAAGAAGGAAATAGTCTGGAAATGTGGCGGACGCGTCGGACCCAGACCGGCGCGCGCTCCCGGGGCCCACACCGGCGCGCACACGCGCTCTCGGTACCGCTGGGTGAAGAGAATCACAGTGAGCCGGAGACGAGTCCAGCCGCGCTGTCCATCCCGCGATCTGTGACCGCTTACCAGAAGACAGAGAGACAGAGAGACAGAGAGACAGAGAGAGAGAGAGAGAGTACACGCAGGAGCTCAGCCCATGACGCAGACCCCCGGACCCCGAGCGGCTCACTTCATCCCCGGTGAAGAATCGCTCTTCACCTTCGGATCATCCATCGGCGGTGCAAACCCCGCGCAAAGACGCGACGGCAAATAAACAATCCCCTTAACAGCGAGTTTGGGCTAAACGTTTGATTTTAAGGGTTGGAAGGGCATGGCTTATCTCCGTCTTGATCTAAATTTGAAAAAAAATGATACAAGGTGCGAAAAGAAGTTCCTTTTGTGATTTAGAAGAAAAAAAAAGAGAAGGAAAAAGCATTGATTCAGAAATCCAGCGGGTTCTGAAGGCGCAGACCCGCTGCAGGATCAGACTCCATTGCCCTGCTGAGCCCGGTAAGAAATGCTGCCGGCCTCAGACAGGAGGAGGGAGGAGGAGGAGGAGGAGGAGGAGGAGGAGGAGGAGGAGGGGTTGTGGCCACCTATAGGATTGTGGAGACGATGCAGCC
>CAAKHD010000678.1:353073-366154 GCA_901007705.1 Fistularia tabacaria
GAAATGCTGCCGGCCTCAGACAGGAGGAGGGAGGAGGAGGAGGAGGAGGAGGAGGAGGAGGAGGAGGAGGGTACTTTGCCACCAAAGTGAAGGGAGAGATGATGCAGCCATAAACCTTCCTCCTCCAACAGTGGGCACATGCATCAGCACATAAACTATTTTAACCCTCTTCACAAAAACCCAAGCCCGGCCCTCTTTCCGCAGGTATACAAGAAGTCCACCCGGGGGACCGAGCCCGGCGGTAGGGGCCGACTCCCTAAGCCAGACAGACACCTCGCATCTTTTCAGCGAGAAAGATGGCCGGCAGCCAGTGAGCTGCGGCCTCGGATACCAAGTCTCAATAAATCAAAATTAAATGCATCAGAGAGGGAAACATAAACAAAAGTGTTGTCCTTAATGGTTGAGGAATACATTAAGGGGCCCTGTGCAACAGGGTGTGGCCCATGACCTTCCCTCTGGCGCTTTACTACTTAGGTAATTCTTTATGGTCATTTAATAATGAGATGTGTATAAATATTTGCGAAACCTTTCACACGCTGACACATTCTTCTTTCACGGTTTTATCCCAAACGATTTCTCTTCTTCATAACTGTTTCCAGGCGACTGTCTTGGAGATGTTCGAGGGCCAAGCTGCAGAGAACTCCCTCTATAATTATTGGCAAATTGGACTATATTTTTCATAGATTTTGAACTGAGATCTAACTCGCTAATCAGAATCTTTAGTGGTGCAGCAGGGGTTGTTCATATTACGGCCCTGCAAGATTGTCTTACAAATGACTGCGAAAAACCCCCCAACAAAACACGACATCCATTGTTTCACTTTGGTCTGTGAAAAATCAATTGGATCACAATGGTCACCAGAACCTCTTAAAGACGGAATTAAATGTAAGCTGAATTGATCGGCAAAAGCAGCTCAGAATGTGTGAAACATTTAGGTGAAGGTCTTTTCCAAATCAGAACCCACAGCTTCCCAAGCAGCATTTCCGCCCTAATCTCTCTCTCCTCTGTTTCTCTTTAGTCTCATTGTTAATTACAGCTCAGGACTTGGAAAAGCCTGTTAATCTGTCAGGGGTGGCTTTTATTGCTGCCCTGCTGCCATTCCATTATACTGTTATTATAGTTGTGGGTGTAGGCCTGTAATTGCTGCAAGAAGAAGAGGGAAAGGTAGGGGAGACCTCTCCACCCCCCACAGAAATACCATCTCCTGTTTGAACTTGACTTCTGTGCAATTGTTGATGCGAGGAGCTACTCAGAGGGAAATATGTCTGAGTGGACCGTGGCTTTTTCTTTACTTTTATCTGAGTGGACGCAGCAGAATGGGAGCTTCTTGAGATCTCAGCGACCTGTCCAGCCGGGGTCTCCCCTGTCTGCTGCTATGCACATAGAAAACAAAAACCAGGGAAGAAAAAAAGTCCTCAAAAACAACCTCTTGCCCGTCTGCTTTTTTTTCTGCCTCTTTTCTTCAAAGCCAAATATAGACAAGCCACTGCCACGTCATCTAACCCTGACAGACGGCGAGATCCGATTCAGAGCTTTGGTGCACACACACAAGTGGGGTTAGGCTTCAGGATGTCTGTAATATAAGTAAACCCATATTTTCCACAAAACCATCAAAACACTTTTGGCTGTCATGGAAATTCATACAGTTTTATTGAAAAAGAAAGAGCCTGAAACAGTTACAAAAATAAATACCAGGCGTTGGTTTACAGGAACATTCTTTCTTATCCGCTAGCTTTCAAATCTCTTCCCTCCCGAAACGACATCAGAAACACCAAGAAAACCGGAGTCCGCCCTCATTTGTCTCAGCGAACACACACACACACACACACACACACACACACACACACACACACACACACACACACACACACACACACACACACACTGTGTGAGCAACAGGTTGAAGTAAGGTTGTGTGAGGACCTGCTGCTACACCTCGTCTTCGTTCAGCAGCATGTTGGGGATCCCTTTGGAGATGGGGAACTCGCGTCCTGATTCAGGGCACTGCAGGCAGCCCTCTATCACCTCCACCTGCAACACACACAACCCTCAGTGATTTTTATCGCCACTGGATGTCGCCATTGAGCGACATGCCCTAAATGGCCTAAAGTAATAGGACCTGTAGGTGCTCTTCATTTCAACAGCTCCGGCTGAGCATCTTCGCTCACTCACAGAGAGTACTGGAATATGAAAGAATGTTGACTGAAGCCTTCTTTCCTCACCTCCAGCAGAACCCTGTGAACTTTCTTCAAGAACTCTTCGTCTTTCTCATACTCTGACATCAGATCCCCGGGCAGGTCTTGCCGCTGACCCAGCTGCAGAGAAAAAAAGGCAAGATATTTTTCAAATTACATTTCAAATCGATCACATCAATGAAGGACAGTGGCCTCAGGTTGCTTTGATGAAACGGAAGACATATAATGACAATTCAGCTGATGAGTTTATCACTTTTCCATCAACTTCAGGCTTACATCTACCTTACACTATGATTTTTGACTTTGTTATGAACAGGGAAGGATACTGTACTCTTTACATGATGTGGTATGCTGGTACTTTGAGATTAAACAAACAGATTTCCTATTTACTGGTGTGACATAAGCTGCTATTCATTAAAAAAAAAAAAAAAAACATATTTCAGACGCATTTTGCTTTTCTCAGTCCAAGCAGGATCTCGTTCTTTGAGAATGAATGGGAGCTGAGGGGAAGCTCTCCCACACACACACACACACGCGCACGCATGCACGCACACGCATGCCTGTTGGTCAGCCATCTAAACACAGGAGGCAGTTAGTTTAGCCACACAAATGTCTGGAAAGTGACTTCTGGGACAGGAGAAAATAATCCAAATTCTCATTCCACCTCAACTGGACTTCAAGACTATAAAACTAAAAATCTATTGTGCCGCCACCACACACACACACACACACACACACACACACACACACACACACAGAACACACACACTTGCGGTTACGCTTGAGGGAAGGTGATGCTGAGAATGCTTGCTGCCACAGGACAACAGTCTTCAGCATGTGAGGGCAGAGAACAGCAATTTGTAAAAATGTCTGTTGCAAGTCTACTGCATATCAACAAAGACTGCTTCTCTACTACCTCACTCAAAGTCCATCTGTCCCAGGATGTTAGCCTATGCTACAAGCAACAACCTGAAGCCCACACACACAATGTGAACTAAATTAAACGCAAATGTTATGACTGCAGTCATCCAGACATAAATTCCTTCTCTGTAGCAAAGTAAACTGTGTTGCCCCTAAATTGGGAGAGGCTAAAATCTGGCCTTGATGGCAGATGCACTGAATTGACCCAGACTGAGCTAACATGCGGTTCCCGTCTTTCTGACGGGTTTCCAATGATGACTGATGTAGGACGGAGGTTTTAGCCAGTGGTGAGTTCATAAACTAAGGTCTCATTACTGGGTTGTTTTTGAAGAGAATGGGCGCTTCGTGGGAAAGCAGCAAGCAGTAACGCTGCAGACATTAAAGAAAGGGGCCTGCACTCATTGACACAAAGAAAGAGAACTCACTCTGAGATACCGCATCTGACAGCAAACAAACCGATGGACTTCATGATAAATGTGATGCTGATATTCCTCATTAAGGACATTTAGACCCACCTCATCCGCAGCCTTCACTAGAGCACTCCACTCCAGCTTGGGGATCATCCGGCTGACAAAGTGAGGGTTGAACTCCACCTCATTTACCTTAACCTCTGTGGCCTGCGAAAAAAAAAAATCCACTAACATTAAGATTTTTGGGAGTTTTTCCACTCACTGGGCTTGTTAACCTGCATCTATTTGACTATGATACCCAGTCTTACCAGTTGACCATATCATACAAAAATAAGTTTGGGTGTTTTGTGACACTCTTATCTGTTGTAGGTGTTTGTGGCCAGAAGGATTAAGGCTTCTTCAAAACGGTATTGTCTGTTTATTATCAGAAATGAAATATTTGTGATACACTGTGTATCAAACGGTGTAAAAGCAGGCCTCTGCGGTCAAATTATGTCCGTTCATTCGGCACAGTGCAGCAGGAGGACTGATCAGTTAAAAGCAGCAAAAACGAGTATTCTTGGCTTTAGGGGAAGCCCAGCTCAACCACTTTCACTGGGCGATGTCGGCGGTGACTTGGATAGGCAACACATCGGGCGTGGAGGAGGAAGAGGAGGAGAGCCGTGTCGAACGACGTTACCGCGGCTTGTTTTCACGAAGAATAGCTGTTAGCATAACCAGACGTCAAACGGGAGAGAGTTAAATGCAAAACTCGCTCAGTTTTTCCTCTCTGGTTGTTTTCCTCGCATCATCGCAGCGTCTATCCAGTCGGGGGCCGCGATGTTTTGGAACACGGCAGTTGTTTTTGAACGATTCTGGTGTTTTGAGTGATTCTGTTGTTTTCGAATGATCCTGGTTTACCTTAATGAGCAGCGGATATCCGTTGGTGACTCCCTTGACGTGCGAGGTCAACATGTTGTGCGTCAGAAGCTTCATGTTGACTGACACTGAACGCAGCGCTATCACCGACCCAGAGGACTCCCGTTGCAGCCGATGATCGATCAAGTTTTTCGGCTACACTTACATGTGAGCGGGGCTTTCACATGTGGACCGGACAGTACTTCGCCGTAAAAATTCCCCCGAAAATGCACCCCGTCTACCGTTGGTTCCGCGTGTGCGCACTTAGTTTCAAGTTTCTTAGTTACAAGTTTCTATTTCTTCTTTATTATGATTTTCATTATTATTATCACAATTTATTATTATTATTGTTATCCTTTCACCCCATCCATAAATCCCCCATTTGGTCTTCCTCTCGGACTCCTGCTTGGCAGTTTGAACCCCAGCATCAATTTACCGATATATTCACTATATTTATCAATATATTCACTATCTCTCCTCTGTACATCTCTAAAATATCTCCAAATCAATCTCCAGAACATCCCACATGCCCTGTTCCTCTGATGGGGTAAATCCTGATCCTGTCCATTCTCCTCACTCCCAAAGAGAGCCTAAAACTGTGGATCACGCTTCCTTCAGTTCTGCCGCCTGTCTTTTCCTCAATGCCAGTGTCTCTAAACAAGACAATATTGCTGATATCACCCTCATCTGGTACACATTTCCTTTTATTCTGACTACTGATACTCTTATCGCACATCACATCCGGTACTTTTTAATAAAAAGTCTAATATATTGAATCAGAAATCATTCAAAAACTTTATTTACTGACCAAGCAAAAAGAAAAAAAAAACGCTTTCAGTTTTTATATCCAAACTTTTTATTTTTTGTATTAATTTTGTATACTTCTTGTCTTTGTATTATACAGGTCATTCATACAGTTTATGATATAGTAAATGGTAATTACACACAAGAGATGCAACAAGCATCAAGCTGTCACAGCCATGTTTCATTCACACAGACACTTATATTCTCCTTGCACACACTAATTCTCTCTCATTCTCTCTCTCCCATGTACACTACTAAATATTTAACAAAAAGATAGAAATGTAAAACTTTTTCTCAACAAATCCCCAATCTTCCACTTTGAGAGTCATATTCAGTCAACTCCTAATTTGAGAACAAATATGACAACACTTTGTAAAATTAAAAACCCAATAAAGAACCATAAAATGCAAGAAGGCAACCAAAGAAGTGGGCAAAGCGTGTTTTTTTTTTAAGGACCGGATGATTGACATCCAAACTGTCACCATGGAAACTGAAAAACATGAGTGGTACTGCAGTTGGGAAAAAAAATCTAATTAACAGTTTCTTAACTACAGACATTTGAGAAACATCATTTTTGCTTGATATTGTGATGCTGTGACAGAAGTTGATGCAGCAGAATTTGCAGGCTTTATTTGTTTCTATAGCGTCAGTTATAAAAATCACGACAAGTCCATGTTTGATTGACAGGTGCAGGTTTAAAAAAGGCAACAAATATTGGTTTAAAGAGCACTGTGCTGCGTATATGGCACACGTAACAGCATTGAGGGGAGCAGGCGTACAGCGCGACTTAAACTTAACCAAGCACACATCACTGCTGCTAAATGGTCATCCTTTCTCCATATGAACATCAGCACCATCACTGGACCTAAAAAAAAAAAAAAAAAGGTAGCAGCTGGTTCAGACCCTATTTTTTCCACTGTGTACCAAACACGATTTCAAAGTTCAACTGCCACAAAGTTGCACACTGTAAGGAAACATTGTCATGATTCACACAGAAATGTGGCTTGAGTTATTTAGTTGTTTCTCAAACAGTGTTGAATTATCTCGCTGCTGGAACGCAAAGTCCCACATTTTTTTCACATGTAAAAGAAAATCCCAAACAAAAAAAATCAAGAGTGGTTATCCTGTTTGCACTTGGTTGGTTTAAAAATTAAGCTGGATGAATGTTGAAGCAACATGTTTTGCATTCAGGAGAATCTGCTGCAGTCTACTGTAATAATAGGGAGAGGGAGGAAAACTGTGTATTAAATTCAAGTGTAAAAAGAAAAATGTAAATTGCTGGGCATCAGTTACTGCAGCAGTAGTTAGTCTTTTTTGCATTGAACAACTCTTGTTAATCCAGCCATGCATGCAAAGACACATTTTATACCCTGCACTCACTTCTTTCGCTGAGATATTTGACAATCTCACAAACACACACACACACACACACACACGCACACACAGATGCAAAAGTCATCATTCTTGGCTGTCCTCTGTACGCCACTTCAGGAAATCCTCTTTTCTGGCATCTGGCTTGATCTGGTTCCTCATACCTCCCAGCAGATTGGAAGTGGCTTCAGAAGCAACAATTAAGGGTCGGACAACAGTTGGGGGGATCTGCCGCAGGACGCCACCCACAGCACCTGGAAGACCCTTCTGTTCATGGCCACGGGATGCTACATCGCACAGGGTCTGAGCCGTGTCAATCACTCCCTGGGAGCAAACAGTCAGGATGTGACACCTTCCACATAGAGCAATGGTGCAACAATGTTTTCTAATAAATAGACGGCATTCCAGTAACTTGTAAATAAGTCAGTAAAATAATTTTTGCATCGATATAATAAAGAAGTTTAAAGTTTCCATCATAATTTACCAAAAGTGGAAAGGTTGGAGGCAAATCTCAGTCATTTGTAATTGGGGAAAATGACTGACTGCCACAGGTCATTAACTGTTTTCCTGCATTTGCAGACATTACAAGATGATTTTCTGTCAGAATGTGTTTTCACTATTAAATTGTGGGCTGTGGTGTAACTGAAGAGCCTGATGTCAGTGAATGTGGCGGTGCTGTAAGTAGGTGGATTAGGGGACCGACCTCTCGGACAGTGTCATAGGCCTTGGCTACACCTTCTCGTAGGTCTGCTGGCTGGGCGGGTCTGCGGGGTCGGCTGATGGGGACTCGACCCTCGCTGATGGCATATCGATTCAAAGGAGGCGTAGGAGACAGGATGTCATAAACGGTCTCTGCTGTGGCCTGAAAAAGTAACAGACATCAATAAAAACACAGTTCACCGTAAAGATTGCAGTCAATCTTGTAAATTTAAAATTTACCAGGAACTAGATTATATTAATCTTGCTTATTCTGAAATCCATCAAACATTACATCACTCTAAACGTAAGGAACCCATTTCTTAAAGAATCTTGGAAAAACTCTTTCTGAAGGGTTCAATGGCCGTCACCAAACAGAAATCTTTGTAAGAATTTCATTTTAATTCCAGTAGTTCTTATTCCGTTAACTTACTTGTGTAATTTGTCTGATCATATTAAAGCCATTTGTTACACATTTAAAGACTTGACTTGGAGACAAGAACAAAAAAATAATTATATTTTTGGTGTGGTGATAAAATTGTCAATCCTTAGGTTGCATAACAACTAGATGATGTTTTAAATATGGATTTATTGTCCAGTTCCAATTATGAAACAGGACTCTTGTGTTAGCCATTAACTGAAATTTTTGCTTGGAGTTTTCAGGAAAAGGCAACAGCTGGATTAACAGTCTCTTGTTTTGTCATCTGGGTCTGTGCCTGACACAACCCACAATGTTATCCCCGCAGTTTTATTCAATGAAATTGCTCCTTCAAATGACCAACTGTGACACTTGGAATGCAACATACCTGGATTGCCTGCACCAGTCTGTTGCTGAGCTCCAGCGCAGCCGATGCTGTTGAGGTACCAAATGACGCTGCCCCCCTCTGGAGACCTCGAATAATGCGTCCGTCCTTCCTGTACTGCTCAATGGGAAGCCAGAAGAGATCCCTCACTCCATGGACTAAAGACACAGGTGAAAACCAGAAATGTTCCAAGGGAAGACCACATAAATATGACTCTTTATTTATGGTCACAATGACAAAGAACACATTTTCTATAGGACCAAACAGTATGAACATACATAGCTGGACAACAGAGTGCATGGGGCCAACACCCCCCAGAATGCCTGGCAGCTGATTCTTCCTGATGTCCGTCAGCCATTCCGTGACAGCATATTGGATCACTTTGTCCACACCAAGGAGGCTAAAGTGTTGCAGGAGAAACAAGAAAAAAACGTAAAACAGCAGATTCGACAGGTTTACGTGGGGGGGTGATTGGTGGAGAGGGTTTTTTGTTTCTACCCGTGTCTGCAGCAAAGTCGCTTCAGCTTTAGCTCGGAGCAATTTAACTGAGCCAGGCCGATGAGAATTCCTGCAAATGTTCCCTGGGAAACCATAGATGAATATGAGTATGTCATACTCATATGAGTACCATATGAGTATGACACGACACAGTATTTGGATTACCATATCATAAACAAAAATAACCACAGAGGTTTGTATTATGGGTTAGTTCAGGTGAATGAGGAGCTGTTCGTGACCTCTGACCTGTTCAATGACGACATGTTTGCCATGATAGTCCAGCCAGATAGGCACTTCAGAGGTGAAACGAAACTCCCTGAAACAACAAGGCTTGGATGAACACACAGATGCATTTTTATGAACTTATGATGGAAATGACCCGGTGAAAATAGACTGCATACCGAAAGTAGATTGGTTGGTCAGAGGAAGAGGTTGAGCTGGCAGAGGAAGAGCTCTGTTCACTGTGAGTTGTTTCTACAGACGCTGTGAGGTCAGGTCCCAGACCACTCGCCGACTCGCCCTCCTCCGACCCCTTTTGGGAGGGTTCTGCCTTCACTGGAGATGCGAAATAAGCAGGAGATTATACAGAGAAAAACACCTAGACGCTTCAGTGACTATAAATGGAACTTCTCAGCAAGAAACAAATTTGAATGACAAAAATATATCACAGACCAATGATGAGACTGGCTTGGGCACAGAGATGATGCACATTACTTCAACATAGCCAAGTCCAAACTGATATTAGTTACATGTTAATGCCTTTGACATTTTCTGCATTCGATGGGCTAACCTTCAGTGGCCGGGTCCACAGGCATGTAAGGGTTAACAGAGGAGGCCAAATTACTGAAAAAGTCCTTCAAGAAGAACAGCGCGTCCTGAAAAAGGCAGAGAACAGGCTGGTTCGTTGCAGAGGGATTCAAGCGCAAAATACAGTTTTCAGTAAAATGAGTGATCAGGCAACCTCATGAGAGAAGCAATTTTTCCAGCATGTGGTGTAAAATGGTTAAATTTATTAGAATCAAAGCGGATATATCTAAATGATGACGCGATGCATCCCTCTGTTAGCTATCCAGTGCAGCGGATTAATGGGGCGAAGGTCATTCCCCCACAAATTCTTTTTAAGAATACTGGCATTACCTGGAAAGAGGAATTACACATGACTCACAATTTTGGTTCTGTTGAATACCTTAGAAATTCATATAAAATTATGATAACAGACCTGAACCAGGCAAGGCTTCTTCCTTTTTAATGATGAAAGAAACTGTCAGTGCCAGATACTAAGAGATTTTTGCTCTTTGCTGAGAGGAATTTTGAGTGTGGGAGACTCTGGAAACTCCAGTATCTGAATTTAATCTCGAACAGGACATTTTCCAAAGTTTTATTTTTATTATTTGTTCACGACTTGGATATGGATAAAACGCATGGAGTAATGTAAGAAGAATATTTTGATCAGGGAAATGTGATCTGATACAAATCCTTTCACACAGATCTGTCACTGGGACATCAGTGATTGTGTAGCTGGTAGAATGGCCAGTGAATTTCATGTATTCAAAGTGTATCTTCTCAAGTTTGATACAGCTCCTGTGCTGATATGAGTTGCACTTCCTGGTTTTCATTTAAACATAAAAATATTTTCAAAGATATTGACGATTTTACTTTTCAAAGCTGCTTCCAACAGCTTTATGTTCAGATGGAGGAAATTCCTGTGATGTAGTTCAGAGGTACCTGGTCAATATTGAGTCGCAGTGGCAGTAGGCTGATTCTAAGACAACACTCTGGACCACCAAGACCAGACTCGGGACACACCTGCAGGGCCTTCACAGTCAACTGTGACATACAAATGCAGTGTGGTAAACAGCGACATCCAACCGTTAACAAGCATGCCTCTCCACCTCCATCTCTGATCCCTCACCATGTTGGAGTGGGCTCGACGGGGCATGCTCTCACTGGTGTAGAGGTAGAGGAATTTGTTTATCTGGGAGGAGGCCAGACGGTCTCGGACCTCCAGCTCCTGGACGATAAAAACCTGCCTAGAGAGGGGTTGCTCGCCCCCAGGACCCACACCAACCCCAACTGCCACCTCCCCATCCTGTCCTGCCCCTATAACTGGATAGGACTCGTGCTGGAAAGACACCTGGAGGGGAAAATATGAGGAATATGTCAGAATGGTTTAAAACTTTGATACAATTTGGATTTTTAGGTGTCTTAATGATGGTTTGACAAACCTTGGTGAGCTGGATCTCCATCAGGAGGCTGTGCTGACGGCCACAACCTCCAGCCCATCGCCAAGAATTCTGGGGACGAGAGGAGCCGACAGAGCGCGATGGAGAACCACGAGCAACAGAGGGGACAGTACGACTCCTGAGTGGAGCAAGAGTAAAAGGGGGACAAAAAAAAATTACACTATTGATATGGAAATTTTAAAAAAAAACAGAATGGATGAAAGTGTTAAAAAATAGAGACCTGTTATGAGTAAATGATACAACAAATTACATTTCTGAGTTTATTGACCTATTAGGGCGTTAGTGTGTGTGTGTGTGTGTGTGTGTGTGTGTGTGTGTGTGTGTGTGTGTGTGTGTGTGTGTGTGTGTGTGCGCTTGTGAGCTGCATTACCTATTGGCATGCTGGCCATGAATGGACAAGGCCTTTCCACCAAAATCCTTGCCCCCATAAAGATGCCAGACCACAGATATCTCCCGCAGCACCACCCTGCTCTGGGGCACTGGGAAGCCGCTGGGGGCACGAAGCAGGTCTGAGCTGCCTCGTGGCCTTGAAAAGTGACTATCCTTCACCCGGATGGGCCCCTGGGCTAAAACTGTCACCACAGGCTCTCCATCTCTGGGCTGATGAGGGAACAATAAGGCCACTTTATAAAAGAGCATCAAACTGTATTCAATAGGAATCTATAAGCAGGGAAAAGTGAGAGGAAGAAAAAAGTGAGAATACCCAACAGGATCGTAAAGTATAAGGAACCTTACAGGGATTCCCATGCCAGGAGCTTCTAAGATGCAAAAGTCGTCATTGTCGGTTGAGCCCTCTGACTCTTCTTCTGGCACCATATCTGCTTGGGCTTCTGTTGCTGTGGCAATGAGTCCGTCCAGCTCAGAGTCTTCGCCTTGCTGCAAGGAGGGGTCGTGCTTTGATGCCTCACCGGGGAACAGGTAGACAGAGACCGGCGAGCCTCTTTGCATGGAGGGTGAAGCTGGACAAGAAGAGGATCACAGTGACAAAGCATGGTTTTAGTGTGCAACACCAGATACCAGCTACAGACTGATTAAACCAAGGTACGTCGGTATGCTCTGTATCTGTGGCTTACTGTACTGCAGCATGTAATTCCCCTGATGGGATGTGAAGTTGTACTCAGCAGTACCTGACTCATAACTCTCTTCTCGAGGGGTCTTCTCCGTGTCTATTAAGGCATCAGTCAGATCATACTGGTTGATCTCAGCGGTTTCGGCTGGAGGACAGGGCAGCACAGACGCAGGACTCTCTGACAACTACCAAAAGAAAATATTGCAGATATTTCTTGACATCTTTTCTTATATACTGGAAAATCAGCAATATTTAACCTACCTGTTTATTCATTCTTCCTGTATGATGTTGGCTTAGTATTGGACTAAAAACCTGGCCAATTAGCAATGAATGTTATAGTACTTCAAGCCATTCCATCGATGAAACGCGTTATATTATGTTACTAACTTTCAGGTCACCTTTTGCTGAATCTCTGATAACTATAAACACATATTCTAATTAACATGAGTATTTCATGTTAATTATCAGATCAATACTTAGTTGCATTCGAAACATCTATAGTGTTAAACACTTCGAGGGACTAAACACAATATCCTAGCCAATTTGTTCCCATGACAGGAAAAATTGTTCTGCTGTTTTACAGGTTTTTCAGCCTAAATGGGAGCCTTGTATTGCAATTAAACAAAACCTCGTACTATCGAGGAGCCTAGTATTTATCTGTCACTTTTCTCTTCGATGGTAAACAGGCCTCACCGGTAGTTTCTGGCCTGCGATTTCAGTGGGTGAGGTGTGTCGTGGTGGGGGGTGCAAGTCTCCCTGTGAAACCAGGTACTGGAGCATGTTGACCAGGGCGGCGCAAGAATCAGCACAAGTGTGGAGGTGAACCACATTGTTAGAGCAGCGAAGCTCAAAAAGGGGCTGTGACTGGAGAACAATGAAAGGTGGAATTAGTAATATAGATAAAAAAATAAAAATATAATAAAACACACACACACACACACACACACACACACACACACACACACACACACACACACACACACACACACACACACACACACACACACACACACACACAGACACACACACACACACACACACACACACACATACATAGGAAACAGACAGACACACACACCCACACACACCCACACACACACACACACCCACACAGATACACAGACACACACAGACACACACAAACACACACACACACACACACACACAGACACAC
>CAAKHD010000678.1:366174-404216 GCA_901007705.1 Fistularia tabacaria
AAATGAAAAGTGGAATTAGAAATATAGATATAAAAATAAAAAAATAAAAAAAAAAACACACACACACACACACACACACACACACACACACACACACACACACACCTAAATTTAAGTGTTTACTATTATCAAAAAGAAGCCGATGAAATGAGTCCATGTTTACTTTTCAATTTAGTTTATGTTTATGTTTCGTGTACTTTCAGTTATCTGGCACTTTTTCTTTCTTCCTTTCACCGTGGCAGTAAATTAAGGCAGTTTTAACATGGCGGTAGAAAAAGCGTGAAAACACATGATGAGCTCTCACCAGTTTACGTGTGTCACTGCCTTTCCATGTGGTGATGGCAAGCTCCAGCAGGTCAATGTCCAGAACACACACATAGTCTGTGTGGCACACAGAGACACGAGAGTTTTAACTTGGAGTGATGACAAGTCATCATAACAAACACATATTAGGAATTATTTATGCAAACCCCAATATTTCCCATTGTGTTTGCTAAAGCTAATAATGACCAAGATTTTTAAACATCTTGACGTCTTGGCTGCTCTTTGTGAAAGACTCTTTTAAACCACTCTTCCACACGTAGCAGACAACAGCATTACTCACTGTAAACATTTTGGTTTTAGGCGTAATGACATAACTACATTCGGAGATACATATGGGCAGATAAGCAATGAAAAAAAATTACAAGCACAGCTCAAACACGACCATCAATCCAGACCTCAGGACAGTAAACAGTTGGGGGCAAACTGTACTGATAGTGGATTATAGCCTTTGCCCAACAGATCAAATATTAACATGACAGTGTAAAATAGAACTCACTCACAGACGTTTCTGTACTTAAGACTGTGGAACCTCTTACCCCAGATATCGAAATAGCAAGCTCTCTTTGTATTTAAAAAGTTAAATTGAAGACTTGTCTGTTTAATCTTGCTTCTAATTTATAATTAAGTTAAGGCCTCTATCATTGGGTTTTACACTATTCTATCTCCCAGGTGCATATTACATTTCATTTATTTGTATTCAATCAGAATCTGAAATTCCATATTTACCGAGTAGTTTTCACATACAAGGAATTTGCTGCGGTTTAGCAGACAACACTGAATTATAAAAATAAAGTTTCAGGTTTTTTCTTTTTACAAAGTAGAATCAAAAATTCAAAAACAGGTGGTGCAAAGGAGCAAGGAGAATTTAAATATTTGCAACATTTTATTATTTTGCTTTTGTAATTATTAGTTTTGGAATATTGTATTGCTCTTTTTCCAGAAATTTCTGCATGTTGGTTCAGTGTGGCTCCAGAAATGTCCATTCCAGGTCTGAACAGTAAAGTAAACATTCATCAAATATTTCATTCAAGATTTTTTTCCTTTTTCTACAAAATACTGCTAAGTTAGACCACATACGTTAATTTATCCACTACTATATAACTACTGACTACAGATACGGCTGACATAGGAGGTTGTTGTTTACATCTTAATATTTTTCAGTTTCATTTTCTGAAGTCTTTTAAGCTTTAAAAGAGTGTTGCTTATTGAAAAGTTTTATGATTATGCTATCACATCGGTGGTGGCAAAGCAGTATCCAAAAGGCCTTTTGGTTTTACCTCTCCTCAGGTCCACCATGTCTGTATCACATTTGTCAGAGAGGTAGAGAGCAGAGTCATCCAGGATGAATCTAACGGAAATGTGATTAAGACACAACTTTCACACTTATTCTATACATGGACGTAACATGAGATCATATTTATCGCATCATTAACGTCGAGCTGGGGCGAAAGGTACCTGAGGTGGAAGGTAGCAGTGTCTACAATGATGTTGCTGGACAGAGTGAAGGACTCAGCAGTGAGAAACACTCGCAGTGGCAGATACAGAGGCCTGACAGACAAGCAAACACAAGATTGAAGGTTCAAAAACAAAAGAGGGCACAGGTAAAAATACATATTCTTATTTTCCATTGTAACAGCACTGTTCTTCTACATACCTGTAGTCAACAGCACAGGTAGCAAGGTGAGTGTGGAGGATAGTGATGACAGCAGGTGGAGTGTATCCTAGGATTGGGTCATCCACGACATCAAGGAAGTCAACCAGCTTCAAAAACATGAAAAGACCATAATGTTTCAATAAAATCACCTTGTTTTTAATGGGAAACTCATTGGTGATCTCATCCCATACATCTGCTTAGTGTCCACAGACTACAGATTACAACCCATGTCTATTGGTCATTATATGACGACAGGTTTATCCACAAGCATAAAAATCTTTCTGTCTGAAGCGATATAGATCATTGAAATTAACCATTCAAAGAAACAGATTCTAGTTGTGTTTTCCACTCCATAATAAAGCGACCAACTGCTGCCTGCTGTGCATCTGCTCCAAGACAGTGTGTCAGATGTTCGAGTCAAGCTTTCATGCTGCTTTTACAAGAAGTCACTTATCTTTGGCAAGCAGTGTGTCTGGTTTGGCCATTAAACAGATGATTTAGTGTTCTAAGAGCTCCGACTGAACAGACTGCATAACATGTTTGTGCCTGAGTATGACAAACTAATAAACCACAGTTTCTAAGTGGGGGCAATATGCTCCTGTGTGGAATTACAAATTAATACCCTAACCTCCTCCCTCCCACTCTCTGCTGCTCTGAGCAAAAATTTACAGGCTGTTCCCCTAACCTGCTTCAAAACTCGATGTGACTGTGTTTTCAAGCTGTTGCTGCCAATCTCTGGATTGCTCTTCCCTTATCCTTGTGGTCCCTAGATCCCTGTGACATCTTCAAGAAGGGGCTGAAAATGTTTTTCATTCAGACAATGGTTTGGTTAGCTTCTTTGTAGAACTATCACTGTATTTTTTGCTCTGTATTGTCTTTTTTTTTCTTGTTATTTTTTCATGTGCTTCTGCATTTATTTGTTTAGGGCGCCATTTCCATTTCGGTATTGCTTGTGTGTTTCATAGGAAGCTTTTGAGTAGTTTATTAGCACTCATCTAATCAAAGATTTGTTGAATTATCAGCCATGACTTTTTTCTAGACAATATTTGTTGTTCCCATTCGCCAACGACCAATTTTAATTTTACGGTGGCTATATTTATCTTTTGATGTCAAAAAGTTCAATAATTCCATAATTCTGCCCATTCAGGCATCATGAGAGATGTCAGAACAGGAAGATAACGAAAAAAAACCCAAAATAAAAACAAATAAGCTCGCTTTCAATCTTTCAAACTGTTCATCTAGATGTATTGCCTGTCCAGAATTTTGAATAAATTATACATTTGGACAGTTTATGAAGTCTGGATACATAAGAAATAGAGAGACACCTTTCTTTTCTGGCAACGCAGAGTGATAATAAAAGCTACTGGCATTGACATGTGTTTTTTTGTATGGGTGTCAGTATTTGTCTATATTTGTCTGTGTGTGTGTCTATATATGTATGTACATGTGTGTTCACATATAATCCTGGTGTATGCCTTTTCTTGTCGTTTCCATAAAAAAAGAATTGACAGCTTCACCAAAACAACTGTGCATCATTTTAGACAGAATGAAAGAAAGTTCCAATATGATTAAGTATCTCTTAAAATGAAATATTTCAGTGTCAATGCATTGTACTCTGGACCTTTTGCTGTGTATTCCACACTCATACATCACTATTTCTGAAATATTGTGGAATGTAAGAAATGTTGGTTGAGGGTGAGAAGAGGCCCTTTTCTTACTGTGAGGAGCTTAAAAAACAAATACAAGTCTGAAAATTACCTCACAAAGTACAAACATCCATTCTAGATTCTAGAACCACTCTAGATGTTCTGAAAATATTTGCTGATTTGCATTCGCATGTACTATAGTATCCAAGAATAAGAAAGTAATTTATTAAGAATGAGCAAAAGTAGATATGGAATGCCGTGCTTCTTTACCTGCTCATGCCAACTGTTGTCGGTCTGTGTCATGTAATGTCGCATGGTGGCACCTTGGAGTCGAATGGCGACAAGGAACTCCTAGCAGGGATAAAGCAAAGGTTAAATGTCACTCTGACTACAACTAAACAATAAGGTGAATTCAGGACAATCTATTTCAGTTGCCCTTACATTGGCTTCATATTTAAAGTTGATTTTGAAATACTGAGGGTGAATTATGAAGAGAAAAGGTTTTGGGCTGAACCACATGCCCCATCCAGACCCCTCCGGTTGTCTGGGACACGTACAACAGTTTTTTATGTTTAACACATCAGGGACAAACAAAATACAAACTGCATGTACTGGGCGACCTTAAGCTCTTTCAAATCAAGAGTGAAGACATTTCTATTTTCCCAGCTGTAGTTAAACATCCCTGATGGTGTTTTGTTTTTCTTTTCTTTAGCATTGTTTTTTTAGGTCAAGAATGAAGGTTAGCCGCAGCAAAACAGTGTACGCGTGTGTGAATGAGAGGGATCGTAGAATAGTGAGGTTGCTGGGAGTAGAGATAAAGAAGGTGGTTTTAAGTACCTCGGGTCAACAGTCCAGAGAGGTAGAGGAGAGTGTGGAAAAGAGGTGAAGAGAAGTTTGCAAGCAAGTTGGAGGAGGTGGAGAAAAGTGTTGGGGGTAATATGTGATAAAAAGAGTATCAGCAGGAATGAAGAGAGGTGTGCAAGGCGGTGGTGAGTTTAGAGATCATGGCACTGAGGAAAAGACAGAAGGCAGAGCT
This sequence comes from Fistularia tabacaria, assembly GCA_901007705.1. Lineage (NCBI taxonomy): Eukaryota > Metazoa > Chordata > Actinopteri > Syngnathiformes > Fistulariidae > Fistularia > Fistularia tabacaria. The sequence continues at coordinate 370,835 of CAAKHD010000678.1, forward strand.
AAAGGAAGCAGAGATGAAAATGTTGAGGTTCTCTTTGGGAGTGACGAGGACAGATAGGATCGAGAAGGAGTCTATCAAAAGGAGGGCACATGTTCTTCTTTTTTTGATATTAAGTCAGAGAGGAGACATGTACGGAGGAGGGATAGTGAATACTGAATATTGATAAAAAGAGGGGAGTCTGCCAGGCAGGAGACCTGGAAAAAGACCAAAGAGGAGACTTGTGAATGTAGTCGAAGAGAACATCAAGTTAGTTGATATGGGAGAAGAGGATGCTGAGGACTGGGTTAGTTAGTTGGTTGCACTTTTCTTCCCTAACAAACCAGTGAGAGGGAAACCAAGTATCTTCTCACCACCAGACATTAGCAGTGATCAATTTTTCATTCATGTCCTTGACAGATTTGTTGTGTCTCCACCTTTTACTACACACCTTGACATTCCTCTGTGGGTCCAGAGTGATTTTGATGGCTGTGGACAACATCTGTGTTTCCCCTTCCCTGCTGCTGACGCTACTGACCCCTGCCTCTGTGGGGTAGATGGTAGGGTCCAAGTCTTTTGGAGGAGTAAAGTTGGGCATCTCAATCCGTCGTGGAATGATGGTGTCTTTTACCGCTGCTGTAGTAGTGTTGGAGAAAAAAACATTAAAATACCCCCAAATATGAGCACATTTCACATTGTTCAAAATGTTTCAAAACAAAAGAATGCAAACAACGTAAAACAAAGTTAAAGACGCGCACATTGATGAAAGAGTTCCACTCGTCTGCTCTCCAGACACAGGAAATTCAGATTTGGATCATTCTGGTGCTGTGCTACACTGAACATCTTCCCTCCTTCTAGGTCAAGCACAATTTCACCATGACTCTGGTCCTCCTGGATGAATGAAATGAGAAAGCAATGTTTGTAAAACACACAAATTATGTGGTGGAAAGTTCTTAATGAATAAAAGAGTGTTGCATACACAAAAAAAATATTTGTCCAATATTGGATAGGGTAACTGTTTTAGTAAAAGTACAGAATTTTACCTAATGTTTCTGAGCTCTCTAAAAGACATGCTCACCTTCCTGTCTGTTCTGGCTTGAAGGCGGCCTTTACCAATAATGACAGTGAGGGAGAGGAGGCTAAGGTTGTGGTTGTGCTTGGAGGCTACCTTGGTCCTTCCAGCTGATTCACTGGCCAAGTAGAACTGACCATCCTCCTCCTCTGAGTCCGAGTCTATGGGAGAAACAGCAGACAGCTTATCAGTAATGCACTTCCACAAAGCAGAGCCTACTGGATTAACAAAAGATGTTTTGACTTGCTAGTTTTCACACCAAGAAAGGAAAGAGACAAAATAGGAAGTGACTTCCTGCTCCAGATGTTCAATAACTGACCGTTGAGTTTAAACTCACCCAATTTAAATGCTGATTTGCAGAGCCGGAACTCGTCCTGCTGATGCCGACTGTGCTCCTGGCTTTGGGCTGAGGGGGGCGAAGGAGGCGGCTCCCACATCAACAGGTCATTATTGATTCTGTGGAAAGGAGGTTTAGTCAAACTGGTGATGTAATGGTTCAGGAAGATCATGACAAAGCTGGCATTCGTCTATGAAAGAATGTGAATGGTAACAGTTTCACATGAGCAGGTAGGCAACATGAAAAATATAATGACTGCTCAGTCAAGCAGGTAAGATCTAACTTCAGTCCAGTTTCGATTAATTTGTGGCACAATAACTGTGTGTTAAGAAAATACAATTCTGAATCGAATACATCTAAAAGTATGCAAAGTAAAGCAGTCTTGCAGTTAAAACTAAATTATTAAGTTAAAATGAATACATTCATCTTACTCCCCTGACATACCTGTTGTATATACTCTGGAAAGCCTGTTTGCTGGGGAGAAGGATGTAGGCAAGTGGTAGGCTTATGTCCACGGCACACTGAGACTGAGTGACACACTGAGCCTGGAATTGACGCATCTCCTCAGAATCTGCAGGGATCACCATCTATGCAAACAGGATTGTGGACTTAGTGCTGAAATCTTGACAAGATGGCTGGTAAAGGGTATGTTGTGGAAAGAATTATTTCTTTTTTGTGCGTGGTAGGACACCTCCTCAGTCTCAAACATGGTACGGTTGGAGGAGAATGGTGAGCTGGTTTTGTCGTTGATTTCACAGTGGCTTTCAAAGAAGGCAGCCCCCATCTCACAGGCAAGGTCAAGATTCATTCCAACCAGGCCTGCGGCTTGACCCTGAGCTTCACCTCCGCGCACACGCACTGATATCCTGGGCAGAGGATTATTATTTCTTAAGTAACGGCATAAACTTGAAAAATGATTATGGTTCGACAAAAACATAGGCAACAAAAAAATTGAATGAGCAAGCATATTCTGTCTTACAGCTTATCAGCTTATCACCTTCCTTGTCACTAACCTGGGCAAGGATTCTTGGCTCTTCTTTACTCTGATACAGGGAAAGGAGCCTCCCTCCCAGCCCTCATACGACCCTACCAGGGAACATTGGTTTATTATTAAGAAGGATCCGATGGAGTCACAATAATACATCTCAGAATAGCAGCATGCAGTTTTCATTCCTTGTTTTAAAAAAAAAACAATCTGTGTCAATTACAGTGCAAAATACCCCAAAAAAGGAGAAAAACGCATTATGGTTTAGAAAAAAATAACTGAGTAAAAGTGAAGATAAATCTGACATTAAATCTGACTGTGACGTAATAAAAACATAGAAAGGACAATTGACGAAGATTAGATTAAGCCTGATAAAATGCTGTCTTCATAACATCTGTTGTATGTTGTATTTGCTCATACCGTGCAGATCAGTGAAGGAAGCCTCCAGTAGCTGGGTGAGGCATGGAGCCCACGGCTGCCCTAGGTGGGTAGGCTCACTCTGGAGATCTGGTGCTTCTTGGTGCTTTAACTCCAGATCTGTCAGCTCCAGCACCAGCATCTCCTGCCGCACTGCCTTCTGGGTAAAAGGCTGGCGCTCGGGCAATGGCCGCAGGTCAGGAATAGGGAAACGGAGCCTGAGCACAGCATGTGGGGACAGGAGAGCGAACGAGGACCACTGCTCACTGCTCAGCGTCTGAGAGGAAGAAACAGGAAAAGAGGGGAGTCACCATTAGAATAGGGCTGGCTCAACATGGATTTCAGGAGGTAAGTACTTTTTGTAGCAAAAACTCGGTTCGGAGAGGCCATGGAGAATGACTTCCGGTGGGCTTCGAGGGGAGTCTAGTCCACCATCCGGCGTCTCGGAGGGATGCTCCGTCAACACTGTGTATAGTGGGAGCGGGGCGCTGCTGACCTCAACGCGGGACGTCGTAGATCTCTGGCAGGAATACTTCTCAGGCCTCCTCAATCCCATCAAAACGCCTTCCAATGAGGAAGCAGAGCCGGGAGACCCTGGGGGGGGGGTCCTCCTATCTCCGGGGCTGAAGTTGCTGAAGTAGTCAAAAAGCTCTTCAGTAGCGGGGCCCCGGAGCTGGATGAGGTCCACCCTGGGTTCCTCAAGGCTCTGGATGCTGTAGGGCTGTCCTGGATTACACGCCTCTGCAGCATTGCGTGGACGTCGGGGACAGTGCCGCTGGACTGGCAGACAGGGGTGGTGAATCCCCTTTTTAAAAAAGGGGATAGGAGGATTTGCTCCAATTACAGGGGGATCAAACTCCTCAGCCTCCTTGGCAAAGTCTATTCAGCGGTGCTGGAGAGGAGAGTCCGCCGGGTTGTCGAATCTCGGAATCAGGAGGAGCAGTTTGGTTTTCATCCTGGTCGTGGAACGGTGGACTAGCTCTATACCCCCAGCAGGGTTCTCGAGTTTGCCCAACCAGTCTACATGTGCTTTGTGGACTTGGAGAAGGCATTCGACCGTGTTCCGCGGGCAGTCCTGTGGGAGGTGCTCCGGGAGTATGGGGTACAAACCCCCATTATACGGGCTGTTCGGTCCCTGTATGCCCGGAGTCAGAGCTTGGTCCGCATTGCCAGTTGTAAGTCGGACTCGTTTCCGGTTTGGAGTTGGACTCCGCCAGGGCTGCCCTATGTCACTGATTCTGTTCAGAATTTTTATGGACAGAATTTCTAGGCGCAGCCAAGGTGTCGAGGGGATCTGGTTTGGTGGCCACAGGATAAATTCTCTGCTTTTTGCGGATGATGTGGTCCTGTCCGCTCCATCAGGCCATGATCTCCAGCTCTCGCTGGAGCGGTTCGCAGCGGAATGTGAAGCGGTCGGGATGAGGATCAGCACCTCCAAATCCAAGACCATGGTGCTCGACCGGAAACGGGTGGAGTGTCCACTCGGGGTCGGGGAAGAGCTCCTGCCCCAAGTGGAGGAGTTCAAGTATCTTGGGGTCTTGTTCATGAGTGAGGGAAGGATGGAGCGGGAGATCGACAGGCGGATCGGTGCAGCGTCTGCAGTGATGCGGCCTCCCTGCTCCAGCTGCTGCCCCCGCGACCCGACTACGGATAAGCGGTCGAAGATGGATGGATGGAAGTATTTTTTGTAACATGATGAAATAAGATGCATGAAAGGTCCAACCTGTGTGTGGCCAGGCCCAACAGTCTCTGTGGGACAGTGGCTGAAGGCTCTGGTCAGGTTCTCCATCCGACTGAGAATGTCAAGGTCCAGCTCAGCACTCAGCTCAGCCAGCTCCACTCGTACGACACTGTCCCGCCGCACCACCCGCTGCTTGCCCTGAGAAAGAGGTCCTCAGTCAGTAATGTGTTTGATATCTTATGTGCACACAGTAAGCAAATGTATGAAGATGCAGACGGCAAACAATTTGGTTCAAAAAAATGTTGAACAAAAACTACAGGTATTTCTCATCCTGTTGCCACGGATGCAATGAGTAAAAATCGAGCGGTTACAAGGATATTTGTAAACTGGCAAGTTCATTCAGTTAAATAACTGCACCTGTCCATCTTCACTTCACAACAATAAACTGCTCCAGAGGTTGTTTGCAGCAGCTAAATGCAACAGCCAATCGGCTTTATGGCAGCAGTCCCAACGCTAGATCGGGGCCACTGGAAACCATGATCTCACTTTGGTTGCACCATGCCCTAACAAGGGTTTTGATCCTTCTTTAGCACTCCCTCTAGGGGTGTTTCTGTGAGCCCGGATCGATTGTTTGGACTTTCGTGCCTTTCTCATCCAATAAATGCTTTGTGAATAGATCCATTGTAGACTTCAGTTTCAATCTTGGTAGTTTATCGTAGCAAGTATTGTCATTTCACACTCTGTCGTGCTTGGGTCGATCAAAACTTCTTGGATATAACTTTGCAGCCCAAGGACTGCTTTTTAACTATTTTCTAACATCAATCTCTCCAATCTCATCATCATATTTGTGTTCTGTGTTTTTCTCCAACCAACATTAATGATGAAATAATATCAATTTTCTTTTTATAGTTCCTTCATTTCTTAACACTAGTACTTCAAAAATCCGTCTCTATCAGGGGCTCATGGTTAACACTGCCCCACTAACCCTTATCGGCACTAACTGTCAGATATTCATATTTAAAACAGGTATGTGACGGCATGCTTGTTTGTTTCATGTTGTGTGTATCTATGCACCTTACGCATGTGCTTTTCAGTGAGGGCGTAGTGAACTTGGGCACATGGCTTTGCTGCAGCTCCAACTGTGAACAGGCCAGCTTTCTTGAACTGGAGCAACTAATAAGACCCAATAAACAGAAAAAAACAAGACTTAAAGTCAATGTATAAACATAAAATACTGTTGTTGTGCTGAAGTCTTGCATTGTGATGAGCACAAGAGGTGCATAAAATGGCAGAGAGATTAGGTACCTCACTGTATTGAGGCTTGCCATTCTCCCAAAGGCACTCCAACAGTTCCAGTCTGCTGAAGGACAGGTCAGAGGTCACCGCCCGACTGTGGTGTTTCCCACTTCGCATCTCGCAAGCGACCTGTACTGCTGCTCCTGTCACTCTGACAGAAATACAGAGAGGACAGAAAAACCCTGACATAAACATTAAGTAATGAAAACTATGAAGATTCATTAGAACTTGTGTCATTGTGTATAACAGCGGTAAGATAGATGTAAGAAAGGTGCATAGAACTTAAAGCAAAAAAAAAAAACGAATGTGAAATGTTGCAAAAACATGGAACTTTTTTTCCCAGTAAAAAAGTAAGAAAACTTTACTGGTCCACTTGATAAAGAATACATGAAGTGATTAGTTTAACTACCCTTTGTTCAATTCTGTCATTAATTTGATTATTTAAAATATAGTTTGAATATTTGGGGGCCATCAAAATGGTTTGAGTTGCGGTTGGGGAAAGAACCTTTGAAGTAACATTGTTTACAAGGTGCTGCATTTCGGAGAAGTGTTATAGTAGCATCGTTGAAGACATTTGTTGTCTAACTCTTTTACAGATACACAATGTGTGACCATGAATTAAATATGTATATTATATTAATTAATCACTAGAATGTGAGTTCTTCTACCTGAGATGAGAGTGTGGGCAGGCCTTCATGAAACTGCCCCTCAGATGGTGGAAGTCCCTCTCGCTGAACATGCTGTCCTTAAAAAAAGTGAGTTCGCGGAAAAACACCTGAGACACCTGAGCCAATGACAAGGCTCCGTTAGCTTTACGAGGTGGCTCCTCTTGCAGCAGAGTTAGGGTGAGGCCGCCCAGAGAAAGACGCAACAAAGCATCAGGCTTCAGCTGTTCCGCCTGGCCACTGCGCGAGCGTCCTGCGCAGAACAGGGCACAAATCCAGTGGAATTAAAAAAGATTGTCTAAAGCGGGAGCGTGCAGATTATTCACGACAAATGTTATGTGTTTTATTTTTTAAATAATTCAATGTGCTGGAAAAACATTTTGCTCAATCTTTTGTTTTTTTACCCCTAGATCGGTGGCTGCCTGGGGGGAGACTGGACAAACAGCCTGCGAGAGGGTATCTCCTGGGACAGTTCATCATGCCCTGGTAGGGAATAAAAAAGGTCATGTTGATGCATTGTGAGGATACCTCTGGTTTAAGTGCATTTAGAAATTTTCTGTTTTGGCTCAATCAATAAGAAAAGAGAAAGATATACGATCCTGAAACATTAAGAGCGGGGAAAGCAAAAAAACTTTCCTGTCACAAACACTAGATTTGACAATAAATGGGTAGGGCTGGTAACAAACATGAGTATCATTATATTCTGATGCAATTCACTAACACTCAAACAGAAGAAACACTATCTTTTATCCTTCAGATCATTAGGTCATGTTGTGCTTAATGATGTTTTTTTTTTTTTTTTTTTTAAATACACACCTGTGCAGCCATTCCTGCTGGCTGAGTGAGGCTAGCTAGACTTAATGTGGAAGAGTCCATGTCGCAATCTGACAGCTCGCTACCAGAGCGCACTGACATCACACTACTGCACATCCCCGCAGGGCCCATGGAGTAAAACATTTCTGCAAGGACAAAGGTACACGTACTCAACCACATATACACACACATGGTGTTAGTAATTACATCAATTTGAAAAAATACAGTGAAACTTGAGTCCAAGGTAAGGAGGGGGAACAAGTTGTTTTTTTTTCTAGCCAATTTCAATGCATTTACATTAATGGGAGATCATTATCTTTGATAAACTCAAGGATAATGAGGCAAAATAGTATCTTCGATGAGTGTGAGTATTAGGACAATGTTTTTTTTTCCTGTTTTAATTTGGATAAACTATTTCAGCTAAACCCATGTCATGCATGTTAATTTTACTTCATTCATATCTGAATCCGAAGTAACTCTTTTAGGTTTTTTTCAACCATGCAGGCTGGGTTTAAACTGCATCTTATGTGGACAGATTACAGCTGGCCCTTTACTACCTTGTATACCTCCATTCTCAAGACAGGTGACATAGGGCTCCAGGTCCGGTTCACCGTCCAGGTCCCTGGGACTGGAGCCCAACTGCTTGCTGAGGTCCTCCTCAATCATACGCAGGTCGTCGGAGTCTAATGGACGGCTGTGCACCCCCCCACACTTCGGGTCTGACTCTGCAAGAGTGGACATATCATCAAAGTTAATATGACAGAATCTTACATTCATGAGGCATTTTCAGATGTATCTGACCTTACTCACCCATTTCCTGCTCTTGGGTATAGAAGAAACTAGCTTGGCTTTTTTACGTTTTATAATGCCAAAGTCTGAAAGCGTCTGATTAGCTTTTGTTCGCCAAACACACACAGTAAGAAAAAAACTAAATAGAAAGTAAGTCATGCTTGATTTGAAAACTGGGGGCTTGCTTTTCTAAGTAACGAGCACTGTGTCCTCCCATGTAAATATTCAATTCATAAACATTTGTGTTGGAAAAAGGACAACCTGCAGTCAATCTTAGAAATAACATATAATTCAAAAGCCACTTTGTCGCATAACAATTAAGGCAACGTTCCACTTGATGATTATTTTTTATGTTTATATAACATGCAGCTACATGAGGAAGCGACCATACTGATGTGCTAAAATCAGCATCCTCCAGTAAATTAAGGAAATAAAACGTCTTGAGTCAAAACCAGTTGTGAAAGATGATCAACTCCGGGCTCAAATTTCACAAAGCAAAAGTGTTCGAACTTGGATCAGATCTGGTGTGTAGAAATGCAGAAGTAAACTGTCACGATTACCCAGATTGAGCATTTGATGTAAAAATGGATAAAAAGGGAACAGTTTTTATTTTCATCATTATTGTTCAGTTATCCTAAATTAACTAGTTTATAATTTCTCCTTTCCTTTTCTTAATATCTGAAGATGATTTGTCTGTGTAGCAATACCGCAAAGAAAGAATGAGGAATTACTCCAGATGATTTCCGTGTTTATGCACGTCTGTTCCTTCGATTTGTCATACATAAAATAATTTATTTTATATCATGTGTCATATGAGATTTTTGTTCAGATAATTTCTTCATAAGGTGCATTGTGCCTTAAGAACAAACATACTTTTAAATAAAATCTAGCATTATCATGATTATACTTTGCTAATACATGCAAGAATATTATTTGTAACGTCTTAGAGCTGCTGAATTCAATCCTTCCAACTTCAATTAATTTGTGTATCACTTTGGCTTGATTAATTTCAATGATAACTTTTTTCATTCTAATTAGTACATTCTAGAAACAGCCACATGTAAACAGTCTGGGAAACCCTGTATAAAAGCAATTTCCCTACAATGGAGTTAATATTTGCCATAGATTTTCAAAAAAGGAATCATTTAGTAAGTAGCTGTGCAGCAACAATAAACATTTCCGCCAAAAGTAACGTACGTATAAATTCAGATCAGCTTCCCATGTTAAGGTCAAATGCTTGAGAAACTTGAAAATGGTAAGTTCCCAGTTAACTTCAAATGTTTGACGGAAGCTGCAAAACCTCTTCCTTCTGTAACGCCAGGGGCATTTCCTGGACTCAAAAACTTCACCCGACTACTATCTTCAGGGTCGTGATAAGATGAGGATTCTGTTTTACGGTTTTAGGCTCATCAGTAAGTCATTTGAGCGAGATCAACAAAAATTGCAGCATCAATTTGCCAAGAATTAATTCAATAAAACACATTCAGTAAAGACTTATATTCTTCAGGGAACACTCAATCATGCATTAACTAACTAATACAGGCCATTTTGAGCCATGCTGCACAATCAATTTGTCACTGTGTGTTTTTGTGTGTATTTTACTGCACCAGTGTCTATGCAGAGGGCGGCGAGCAGGTCGGTAAGATGAGCAATTTGATCAGGAGACAGCAGCAAGTGGACACAGCCCACCTTCCCGTCCAACTCCAACTGATGTCAAAACAGGAAAATCGATTATGTTTTATGATAAATCCAAACGTGACAATAAACACAAAGACGGAGACACAAACACAGGCACACACTTTTGGTCCAGGCAGCATATCGTTCTGTTTGATCTTGACGGTGGTCTCAATGAAACCAGAGCAGCTTCCAATAAGCAGTGGCTGAGACGGAGGGACTGCCTGGGCTTTTACTTCAGCCTCCTCATCATCGTCATCATCGTCCTCTTCATCCATTTCACTAGCTGTGGCTGAATCTGTGTTTTCCTCTTCAGGAGGACCCTACGAAACCAAGGGGAAAAAAAGTAAGAACTCATTTTAAAGCTATGCAAAGGAAGCTCTGATGATTTTACAAATTACAGATAAATCATAGGCCACTGAAATGCAGGAAACTGTCACTTAATGAGAAACATAAAATATTTGGTCTCTTACTTGTGGATTATATATATCTATTTCATGTATAGTTAATACCTTACATAAGGGCTGGTCAATATACAGATTGAATATATATCCAAGAGGGTCAAAGAGGACTGTTTTTAACACTGAAAATTGTGATGGATATTTTACATATACAAATCAAATCAAAGCTCAAAATGTGGCTAAAATGGTTTATTTTTAAAGAAATCCTTAAAAGCTAAGTAATAAGCACAGAGGAATAAGTCATTAATTTGAAATTTTGATTACAAATAAATTGATTCTGAATATGATGATATTGATGGTATATTACTTCATGGGGCACATCTTTGACAAAGTAAATACAATTTCAAGATATATCTTTAAGATTCATCAAAGACGTCTGTCACCTGTGCCGTGCCCATGCTGTCATAGAACAGCTGAACAGAACTCAGCTGCAGGATCTTGTGCAGGAAGGCGGGCGGCTGATGGATGTCGACAGGCACGGCGGTCTGGCAGGCAGGATCCCGCACCGCCTCATCAAAGTACTCCAGCCTGCAGCATAGAATGACAAAAGGCAGTGAACAAAGCTAAACACATCAAGAGGTACAAGAATCGTGCTCCTCTATCTCATTCAGTGAGGTGATTGTACCTGCTTTGTAACACGCCACTAAAAGGCCCGATTCTAGGTTTGACTATTTTAGGAAAAGCAAACAATACCATGGTTAAATGTCAAATATGACTTGAATGACTATGAGCATTGTACCAACACTATTAAATTTAATAAGGATGACAGGTGTAATTTGTCAAGTCTGTCCTGTTTGAAGAACAGCTCAGCTGTCAAGGCCTGGACTGTAGGGGTGGTCATTAGGCAGCCCCCATGTACCTAATTCAACCACTGTGACGGGCTACACTGAGTCTGAGTCAAGTTGTTGTGATGACAGACCCTACTGACCCTCACGGGCAGCTGACAGGGGGCAAAAAAAGGGTTCAACTGTGTCATAGTCATGATTATTTTTTAAAATGTCACTGAACTCACAGAAAGTGCACACAAAATCTAACCGTGGCTACCTGAAAACTAAACAAACATCGTTCAAAAACTAGTAGTGGCTACTTGGTGGGACAAGTCAGTTCAGGTCACTCAAAATTTAACTCTTAAAACCTAGCAACCATTGTCAGCCAAAGCCCATTGTGCCAACTGTTAGGGGCTCAACTCAAATGACTGAGGTATTTTGATAATACACAACTCCCAAAGTTCATATACAGTAGACATATATACTGTGTGTGTGTGTGTGTGTGTGTGTGTGTGTGTGTGTGTGTGTGCGTGTGTGCGTGTGTGCGTGTGTGCGTGTGTGTCTATGTATGTATGTATATATATATATATATATGTATACCAACTACCAACTGACATGATTGACTTGTTTTGTCTGTAACATGCAAAGAAATAATCCTCGCCCTTCTGGTGTTTTTCTTCTTCTCCTTTTCATTTCTGACTGACTATGAATGATGATATTGCTGCATCTCAGTTGTTAGGCACAGCTCTTTGAATTTTTAAGGGAAACTGAGACGAGAGTGAGAGCTCTTTCCTGTTTAACGTCAATCCAGAGCAAACGTCCATTTGAGATCAGCAGTCACTTTAAGCAAATAACAAGCCAGAGGGTTGTTCAGACATGACTGTTTAGCTGCTCAAATCTGCCTGGTTGGGGCAAAAACTGAAAAGGGTGATCAATGCAGGTGCAGCTTGATGATATATTGATCAGAAAAGAGATTGCCGATGGGATATTTTAAAAGGTGACTGACTAACAGTTGGAAACCATCAAGAAATCCTCAGCTCTTCAAGACTGCCTACACTCTGTTCAAAGACAACATTTTCAGTTTGTTCAAATACAGAGCCGGTGCATGATTATTTACAGAAACTGTAAAGTTATTTCATGTCACAAGTACTCTCAGCACGGTCGAGTATACACTTTCATACATAAAATCAAAATAAAACTTCAAATCTGCAGTTAGGAATCCTGTACTGATGTGTTTCCTCTCAGTATTTTGCCCTTTTCATACTGTGCCAACTACCTTTGAGTTGGACTTACAATAATCATGTTTGTGTTATTGGAAAAAGCAATCGTGTGTGTCAGTTGTGATCATTATTTCTTCCGTAGGCTTGCTGAGCAACCTTCTGCAGTTTCTCCCAATAACAAGCTAGACTGCAGCAGATCACTACTTTTTCCATGATTAATTTTAAATAACTATCGTGCACTTCACAGTTAATGGTGAGACACTGTGCTTCTTTTTCCATAAGTTCTTGATTTGTAGCTGGGAAGAGAACATATTCTAGTATCTGACTAAGCCTGAAATTATAACACTAGGTTTGAACTGCAGTGAACTGGAGGTGCTTTAATTTATGTCTGAATAAATTTGGTAAAAAATGTGCAACTTAACTGGAATCTTCCTATATGTCTCCTTCTCTGAACACAGTTCACTAGCAGGATTATCATTGTTGTCAGTTAGCCACACAATCAAAGCTACAAGTGAATCATTACACATTATATTTCTTTCTTCTTCTTCTGCTTTCCCTTTCGGATTTTCCATTCAGGAGTCGCCACAGTAAATCAACCTTCTCAATCTAGCCCTATTCTCTGTATCCTCCTCTTTCGCACCAACTAACTTCATATCCTCTCTCACTACATCCATAAATCTTCTCTTCAGTCGTCCTCTAGACCTCCTGCCTGGCAGTTCCAATTCCAGCATCCTTCTACCAATATATTCACTATCCCTCGTCTGCACATGACTGAACCATCACAGCCTGGCTTCTCTGACCTTCTCTTCAAAACATCTAACATGTGCTGTCCCTCTTATGGACTCATTCCTGATCCTATCCATCCTCGCCACTCCCAAAGAGAACCTCAACATCTTCATCTCTGCGACCTCCAGGTTCTGCTTCCTGTCTTTTCGTCATGTCACTGTCTCCAAACCAGACAGCATTGCTGGTCTCACCACTGTCTTGAACACCTTTCCTTTCATTCTGGCTGATATTCTTCTCACATATAGTATCCCTGACACTTTTCTCCACCCATTCTAACCTGTTTAATTTCTTGGAAATTAAACATAGTTTTCTACAATTTCACCATAAGATCTGCGACAGAGCATTTACATGTACCAAACAGTCTCATTTCAAGATCTTTTTAGGAGAAACATTTGAAATTAGAATGATTCTGTGTGGGACTGTGGCAAATAGAGATTTGTTTATCTACAAAATGTGAAAACAAATGTAAAATACCTCAATTTTAGTCAGAGATTTTATATCTCATGTCTGTGCATAAACGTTTGCATGTTTCGGAGCATTAATTACTGGAAACCAGGATACCATGGTCTTTGGTCCAAAATGTATTACTAAACTATCCTGCGAGATGATGAGTGTCAAAGGCTCTGTTTTCCTTTAATTTCCTGCAGCAAAAATCGACAAAAAGAGGCAACCTACCGCTTAATGTGCACCTCTAAGGCGACGCCTGTTTCCAGGCCTAGGGGCTGGTGCTCGATGCGGACAATGGTGTCAAGGAAGGTGACTTTTATTCGTCGAAGGACTGCAAATAAAAATGAGACGCAAACAGGTGCACCCAAATTAAGGTTATTCACTGTGCGTCAATCACAGAGCATGTCATTACACAGACTACACAAACAGCGTGCGCCATTGTCACACATAGGTACACGCATAATTTCCACATTTCTTTTGAAAGTGGACTTAAAAATGCTCTGTGGAGGACAGGGAGTGTTTCCCATTCATATGATCAGTTCATTTATAAGAAACTATCTCAACCAAGATATATGGTTACTCTCTACGTCAGAGTTTCACTTGGTATGCAAAAAATGCTGACTTCCGAGTCACACCTGCTGGTATGAAGTGACCCTCTGTGAGACTCACCTGTCTCAATGGTTTGTGCAAACATTTCGAGACCCTCCAATGGAGCAGGTGGCTCCTCGGATGCCTCTGGTGGGTCCTTCAGACACTCCTGAGCCAGCTGCATACTGGATGTCATACTTGATGACCAGCCTTCGGAGTCCCAGCCCCCGCCTGAGGAGAACACACCATGTATGTATGTATGCGACATGGACAAGATATCAATTACCAAATGTAAGCACAGAATTCTAAAGACCAAACATATCCCACAATAAATCTCCCTGTCGTAGCACTGCTGTGGGGTCTCCTAAATTAGATTTTTACTCTTAACATTGTGGATGCTTGAGGACAAGCAAAGAGAATCCTGACAAGTTAACAGCATGGGGACAGCATGATCCTCAATGGCAGCTGACTGATGTTTTACTGCCACCTGTCCTGAACTTACTGGTCCGGTACTTGGGTCGACATGTTATTTGGAGCCCGGAAACTTTTAAGGTGCAGTGATCGGTGAGCAGGGCTTGCCAGGGGATGGTTACTTCGATACTGCTCACAAAGCCATCGACTATTTCCAGCGGAGCCCCCAGAGACTCCAGGAGCTCGTTGACCGCCTGGAGTAAAGAGGAAGCAGCCGGTGAGGGACAACAAAGAGGACATGTCAACAAGACGACCGAAGAAGTCATGGATCTCGCAGGATCCGGCCGAGTGACTCGATTAGGGCTATTTAAACTCTAGGGACTGCTGGTTTCCTCGAAGAAATGCGAGCTCGGCTGACAGCATGACGTTTGGCGTTGGGAGATTGTTGTTGAACTCGGAGCGCAGTTGCGAAACACCGACGTGTGCGTGAGTCCGACGAAAACACACGACGGCTACCGCTGCTGCCGCTGGCGTGGGGGGGGGGGGAAAGTTGACAATCGAACTCACCCAGACGTCGAGGTTAATTTCTCGGATGACACCGCTGCCATTGTATAGATCCAAACCCAGTTGGTCCAAGCTCAGGCGCTCCTGTAAAAAGTGACCGAGGTAGTGCTGTAAGAGGTACCGACAGGCCCGCTTCTTGATTGAGCCCGACCAGGGGAAGAGCCAGCGAGACATGGGGCCGGAGAGCACGGGGAGAGGGAGCGAAGAGGAGGCGGAGGAAACCGAGTGCGAGTACTGTCCGCTGGCAACTGCATAACAGACGTACACAAAGTGTGCAAAGCCAGGAATGAGCCAAAGCTAGCTAAACGGGGCTAGGGGGAATGGGTAAAGCCTGACTGTACTTCTCCCCCGGGCTGGTCACAAAACACACGAAAATCCTTTGTGTCAGAACCGACGAGAGTCCGCTGCTTCTCGTCGACGCGTTAGTGCAGCTGTCCGCGTCCGTCTCCGATCATGATCACGGCGCTATTGTGTCGGACTGGGGCGGTCGGTTCCTTTCCTGCGTCCCTTTCGTCTCAGGGTTGTTTATTGTTATCATACGCAAATTGAAGGTATGGCGAGGACGTCCGTGCGTCCTGCGTCATCGTACCGGAAGTAAGACCGCATTAGATGAAAACATGACAGACCACACACGCCATCTTGGTAAGGACATGCTGTATTCTGTACTGTATTGGATTATGTAATAATGTACCAGATAAATGAATTGAGCAGCTTATATTTAGCTATTAGCTTTGCAGATTAATATATTTAATTAAATCATATAATCCTGTGGCATAACGCTTATATACATAATGTTTAATACATTTTGATCAACCTCCAGTGCACAATGAAATTGAAGTATGTCAGTGGTTAAATGGGATGGAAATGTTTTTGTTCTTTGCGTTTTTAAAAAAGAAAGCAAAAACACAACCGTTGATTGATTAAAACCCAATAATTGAAAATGTATCACTGATAAATACAGGCTTTAAATTGATAATGTTGTGAGATGACAAAATGACTTGCTCTTTGTAAATTGCTTTGAGCTTAGAGTAAAATATGAAGTAGTTCGTAATGAAGTGAAGGCAAATCCACTGTATCCATACTCATACACAACAAAAATATAGATTAGTAATTGGAGCCAGTGCTGGGTAAACCACTGATGGGTCACAATTTTAGTCATTTCAAACCTGTTTTCAATGGCAATGAAAACATGTCTCTTTGCGGTCTCCTTTTCCACCTTCTTTTCTCTCCACTCGCTGTAATCTCATCGTTCTACTTGGGTCCTTCTCATTCACACATGAAGTCTGTCTTGCTGCGGCTGACCAAACCTTTTCTTTCATTCTTGATGATACTTCTTTGCCAAATATTATACCTGACACTTAGCTCCAGATTTTTTAGAGGGGTGTGTCAGGAAGGGCATCAGATGTAAAACTTGGGACCGTACTAGATATGCAAATCAAGCCAATGTTTCTTTGCAGTGTCGCTTACAGGTCAGATGTATGTTAATGGTTTAAAATCCATTCTTTGACATTCCTCCTGACATTGACAATGTCAACGTCACCCCTGCTAATGTTTGTTCCCTTTTTGCTAAACAAAAGGAATGCAATCTTAAAATTGATCTAATGTGTAAATCAAAGCAATTACCAATCCATGAACTCTCAGGCTTATCCTGCACACAGGATCAACTACACATGCAATGGAAATCTTTTCATGGATGAACTTTGACCCTTTTCATCACGAATCTATCATTAACAACTTTATTTTCATTGTTTAACAATAAAGAAGAGCACATGTCAACACTGACCACATGTCTTTATTACTAAGAAAATGTAGTGACCTCTATACAAATAAACAAAAATTATATCACACATCTTTAGGTCAAATATCTCTGACATTGATCTTTTATAACAAAATCCTTCTACACAATTTCGATTACTTTAGATCAAATGAAAGGCAAACTGGTAAAACAAATCAAATAAAATTACTGCAAATTTTCATTTGCAGTGGTTTGACTGAGCCTTTTATTTTATGAATGCAACATCAGGGATCTTTCCTTCAGTCTGCAAAAAGAAATAAAAAAAGGATTAGTGCCTTCATGTAACCTTGAGCCACAAAAATAGTTAAAAGAAAAAACAACCCTGCTAACCTTTAGTTGAGTGAAGACATTTGCTGCTCGATTGAAATCCCACTCATTGTCTTGCAGACACCTGATAAAAAAAAATGTAGGCATTATAAAGGGGGGTGCAAAAATATTTAATCTAAAATTTGAAATGTTTACATTATCTCTCTTCATCCAAAACTTACTTTTGTGACCATTCCAGGTTCATACCAGACTTCTGCGAAAAGGCTGTGAGCATTTCCTGCTGAGGAGCAGTGAGTGTGGGCACAGGGCTGGAGGATGGTGTTGGGGCGGGAGCCACAAAGGCTCTGCGGATTTCCTCTGTTGTAGCCATTCGAATGAAAAGCTGGTCATTGACAATGCACAAGCTGTTGAAAAAGAACAGAGTTAACTAACAGTGAGAAATTGCAGGGTGGGGATTATGTGTTTGCTGCTGTCTCACGTCAATTCGTAGCAGTAAATTTAAGCACTAAGATGAAACAAAAAAAAATGCATTGTTTTATCAGTTGCTTTTTTATACACCACTTAAAATAAAATAAAAAAAAAGTGACATTTGGGATAGGCACTAGAGTAATAAACTGAACATATCAATGATAGTATGAACTCCTTCAATCATGTACAGCTTAGTTTCCAATGATCAACAACAGATCAAAACCATGGGGATATTACTACACTTACCCAGAATTTCCCGCCGGGACTGTGATGAACACACGAGAGAAGGCCATGGTGGAATCTCTGGATTTACCATCAAAAGCAACTGAAAGACAGTTTAGCGTCAGCCAAAATCAATGGGCGTGGTTTGATGGTAATAAAACTGGGATGACAACGAAAACAACTACCTTACCTTCCTTAAAGATTCCGCTCACTGTGAAAGTTAGTAGTGTGTTCTGTAAATGGAAAACATTTGTTGAAACTTACAGATGATCCACATCGTGTCAAAGACAATTGCTAACCTTTACCTTGCAGAACAAACATGAACTCACTGTGTAGGTGTTCACATCAATGGTAAAAGAGGCTATGTCGTGTTGAGTTTTGGGCAGCTCATTGAGGAAAGCCACCACATTTAGTCGCGTATGCTTCAGCAGTCTGAATCGAGTTGCTGAAAGAAGCAAAGTTTTGAATGCATGACAAAGTATGTATTCGCAAAAATACTCGGCTGAAAAAAAATGGAAATTCCTTAGGTCAAAAGCAAACCACTCACTTGGGTCTTTAATCCTCTTCAAATTCCGGGTATCTTTGTGATATTCTCCCAAACTTGATCTAAACACCAGAAGAAAGGAACAATATGACTCACCCTGAATAAAACTGAAGTTAAGGGGATGTGTAAACGGTAAAAATTGGCGTGTGTACGAACCTTGAAGGATTTTGGGATGAGAAAGGTGTTGTGAGGGATAACGAAGCTCCATCGTGGTAAGCATCAAGGAGTGGCTGTCTGTCTCCAGAGTCATATATACTGTAGTATCTGAAACAGTCAGAGACAATCTAAGTTATTGTTGTAGTTCTGTCATCCCACTCTCACTGTATCGAATTTTAAAAGTAAATTAGTTATAAAAATCCTTAGTCTTTTATGGAATCTTGATTTCCAAATAAAAAAAAATGTTGTTTTTAATTCAACCAGCAGCTTCTCTTTACATGTGTTTGCTGTCCAATTTCTTTTTTATTTACATCCCTGTGTACTCTTAATACTGAATGGATTGCTGGCATTAATACCAGAACTAGGGGTTGGGACAGCATCACTTTGAGGAGGCTCTGGTTCTCCTTTAGGCTAACTCAATGGGAGTCACACAAGGAGACATTGCCAAGTTAAGAGACTGTCCAGTGCAGTGACACAGGCAGCGCTCAGCACCATCAGACTCCCCCTTCAACGTTTCTTTCTCTCCATATTACTTTTTTCCCCCACTGGCGCTTAAAGGTATAAATTGAAACTTTTAAAATCTGGCCTTAGGGCAAGCTACCGGACTCACTTTTAGTAGAAGTCAAGAGACTGGGGGTTCTAATACTTGATGGGAAAAATTTTAAATATACTAAAGAAAAAAGCTGCTGGTACCTGTTTGTGATTCTCGTGTAAAAAAAAGTTTCATAGGGAAAGTAGGCTAATTGTAAGCATCACATGTCCTGCAAAGCGTTCAGCAAATTAAAAGACAAATACATTAAGAGATGGTTATCTAGGTGATTCAGGAAAAAAAGATCCTGAAATCCTCTTATTGAAATAAAATGTATGCATTACTGCTAACATGTAAAACCTGGATCAATAAAAATTGCAGTCCTTAGAATCGAAAGTTCTTTGAATGTGCGTTAATTTTAAACATCTAGATTAAAGTTCTGTTTCTCACATTGTAGAATGTTCACAATATACTTTGTGATATACTTTACTTGAGTGATATACTTTGAACTTTAGTTGAATTAAAAAGGTTAATTAGCTTCTCTCTCTTTGACAGAGGCACTGAATATTTTCAGGCCAACATTGAATTGTTACACACCAGTGACATATGGAACCTGAGTCCCTGCATTTTGTCCGACGAGTGCCTTAAAGTGTTTCTCTTTCTGGTACTCTTGGAAGGAAACCAACACAAAGGTAAATAGAAAACTATTCAAAAGAAAATGGGTACACGCACTGTTGCAAGAATCGCAGGATGAGAGCCTTGATTTCATCTGAAGCGAAACAGCTTCCCTAGAAGGTACAGGAAAAAAGGGCATAAATGTACATGTTTAAGGTTATTAAACATTAAAGTCACCACCACTGGTACCTAAAAAAAAAAAAAAAAGGAATTTACATTGACATGTAATAAAACCAGTCACCTTGCAGGGTGGGATAGTGGTGGGCGTTTCCACATCAAATCCTATTGGTGGAGGAAGATCATGACCATCCTACATGGAAATTAGAAAGAATATCCAACTTGGTTGTTTCCCGCTTTGTATTAACTTCTTGTGATGTGATTCATACATTAAAATATTTCATGAGTTAAAAAAAAACTGCCTCAATACATTGAGACTGTTTGGTATGAACTGATCTTATAAAATTATCTTTGTCTCTCAAATTCAGTGTTCCTAATTGTACGTACTACAAGACCTGACGGTATATAAATGACGTGATTGACTTGCCAGTTTGAGAAGACGAGGAAACCTCTGTCGCACGGCGCTGGTAAAGGGACAAAAATCAAGAACATTTAGATAATCATCCCACACAGACCTAAACACAAATAAGTGACGATGACAAATGCTGTACTGTCAGTCACACCCACCAGTCAACTTAATGTCATGTGTAATATCAGTTAGTGCTTTTCAATTATTGTTGCGTTAACATGGTTCACTATAAGAACTGGACTGGGGAAAAAAATGTAGGGAATAGTCAAAGTAGTCGAAGTGCACACAAAACTGCCACTAGGTGTCACACTTCACAAAGAGAATGTTACCATGTGAAGGTACATTTGGATTTACTTAACTTGCAAGGCACATTCGGTCAAGTAAAATAGTCAGCCAAATAGTTTGCCAGTTTGCTGTGTTTAAATTATGTGCATGGTTATTTTTTCTGGGCACAGAAACACAAAAATCTAGATTGAAGAACAAATTTGATTGGAAATCCACCAATGTTGCAATATCACGCAGATAAGTAATCTTGGAGAGGAAACACCTCAACAATAATTCTAGACCCCAACAGATTAAAAATGTATTTGAGACAAAGTGCAATGTTGTGTCTCACCATCACCTAAAACAACATGTTATTTTTCAGCAGATGATAACATACTTTGACATGAGTGGCTAATTTAGTCCATTTATAAACAAACATAACACCCACTTCAATAGGTCATTGCTTATTACGAATGCAATACAAGTATTGTCTCTATATGTTCATCTTCTTAATTTGACATAAAATGCCATTATGATAATTGCTGGTTTGCATAAAAATCAACTTAACACAACTTCATAAGTAGGACCAGAGCAGTAAAATAAATAAATAAAATCACAACTTTAGTCGGCGCGGTTTGGGGGAATATAATCCCTTATACACTTCAGTAGAATTTCTGCCGCCAGAACCAAAAGGATTTATCGTTCTCTGTCAGCAAATGAATCAATTTATAAACCCTCCTTCCGGTACACACTGGGACAGTACTTCCAAACCCAAAGAGAACTTACCAGCAGGTATACTTACCCTCTCCCCCAAAATGAAGATATACACAGATCTGGCATAAAGAAGCAACAAATACATTTTTCCAGGTACACACAAACACACGCATACATATATGGAGTCCCAATGTATGGGAGTACACTTTGGAAACTGTAGTTACTTCCATCTGTAACAGTAAAATAAAGAAGTTAGAATGCTGGGAGAGAAGTGGTTACTGCCAGTCTCCGTAGTCTCCTGCAAACTGTGGTCAAGTGACAAAGAACAAATTAATCTGCACCAACATAAAATAAAAGAGGGGTCTAGATAGAAAGAAAAAAATGTAATTCCCCCTTGACGGAAAAAAGGCTTTCTCAAATGAAGCCAAAATAATTATGGCCGAAAACATGAGGACTATGATGTTAAGTTTGTTTGTACTGTCGCCCATTATTATCAGCAAATGAAGAGAACCTGAGAAAAAGGACAGCTCATCTCAGTGAGATTGACCAAGCGCCCACTGCTCACCTGAGACTTCTATTGCTGCAGAGCCAAAGGCAGCATATTTTCATTTTAAAAAATCATCATCATCAATTCTGAGGAAATTAGTGTTTTTAGCTTGCATCCCATAATTCAAAAAGTTGATATCAGTAAAACTCTCTGGATACAGAGGCACCGTGGGGCATTGGTTTAATGGATTACCGCCACAGTGTTTAAAATTGCTTAGTATCAGAGCTTTTTGTACTGAACACAGCCATCAGCAAGTTGGAAGAGGGGATCATTTCCCCGCTTGACTTATATCAGGCAAAACTCTTTCAAATTTCTGTTCAGAAAACATTTCCCTTAGCTTAGAAAAACGATTGTCAAACTCTGTCCAGTGCATTCACTGAACAACAGGTGCCAGTTGAGGCTGAAAGGTACTAAATGAGTGGAAGAGTAAAGGCTGTATTTACCCCCTTCTCATTGGGCTCATCATTGATGACAAGTCCCTTTCCATCTCAGCCCAACAGCATTTCCTGTGAAGTCCCATGTTCTCTGTTTCTAATCGCCACCATTTCAGTGAGGCAGTGCTCATGGGGACTGAGGCAGAGTAATCGTGACTGTGCCTGCCTTAGGTTGTCCCAAAGTTTCAAGGTGGGATCTTACCCGTCATGGGCTATCCAGCCTTCCATACTCGCCTAGTACAGGAAGCCAAGTGGGCCAAGGGTAAGCCAAGGGTATTATCGGTAGATGAGTCGTCAGTTGATGTGTGGTTTATTTCATCCGCACTTTTGTCAAGACAACTGTGGATTGCCTGTTCTCCAAAACAAAACAACCTACAGTGTCGCACAGTACTGCTCAAGGGATAGTTCGGATATATTTTTTGACAGCTGTTCACACTGAACTTTGTTGAGGAGGATGATGGAATTAAAGATTTATGAGAAATGTACACTGGAGTTCTCTACCATCAGTAATGTGATGGCATGCCACCAGTTTAAGCAATGACTCAATAGGCGGCAGGGGATGCTGGGTAAAGCTTCACTGAGAACATAAAATCACATCAGAAAAGACTCCAGACAAAAGCTGAATAAGGAGCACTGCTCAGTCTTCTGGAGCAACTGAAAGCTTAAGCATTTTAAGAAGAAACCATTGAAATCTAGATTATGATTCAATGTTAGAAATTGTGTGCCACAGTGACATCTTAATCATGGTAAACCCTGTAAAATGAAGGAAGAAAAAAAAATCCCAAATACAAAGAGATACAGAAACAGAGAACTGAGTTTTTCTTTTAATTTTGCTTAAAACAAACAATAATCTACTGCAGGGCAGGAAGTGCTTGTCCATCTTCAGACTGGACACGGTTAACCCTTGGTACACTGATTAACCTCTGAGGTGAAACTCCAGGCACAAGCACTCATACCACTGTACTCTGGATAAAAACTCTTTTCGTCACCCCTCCCAGGCAATTACTGACCTGATATACGAGGCCTGATCCTTGAAGAGGTCACACAAGGGGTTTCTGTTCAGCCACAGCTCGACAAGCTTCAAGCCTTTCACCTTGTCCAGCTCCCGGTCTGACTTTAGCTGTTTGGTCACACAGAAACAACAACAAAAAAATTGTGAGTAGGATCAGATCAAAGAAAAATTAATACGTTTCTTCCCGGTGTGTAATTATATTTAAATTATGGGTCCATATATTCCTCTCACCTCATTGTTGGAAAGGTTGAGGGTCTTCAGATTAGGCACTTTGGTAACCAATTCAGCAAAATCATCCAATTTATGGATACGGTTGTTGCTCATGTTCAAGCCAGCCAGCTGATGAGTGAAGAGGAGACACTTTTAGAAAGTTGACTGGGTTTGTACATCAAAAGATTGATTTTATGCTCAAGGGGTTGCTTAATGAAGAAAACAAAAAACGGTTGAATGTGACAATAACCACCTCTGGAATGTTTTCTTCAATTACTTTGACAACAGCTTCCATATTTGTCTTCCTATTTAGGATGACTTCAACATTCTGGGACACAAGGTCTGTTACAGAAAACAAAAATGAAGCAAAATATTACATGAATATCAAACTACATTTAGGTTATGACTTAATTCAAAGATGTAAAGCAACACACTTTTTTAGCATTGAAAAATCCCACCATAAGACTGTTAACCAAATTTTACCCGTATATGTAAAACATTGCTGAGACCATCTTATTAAAAATAATAATTTCAAAAAATCCATCCCTCTATTCTGATTAAATAATTTAAAGTTTTATTTTTAAGAAAAAATAGACATTAATATTGGTTTATTTTTTGGCCTGAATTGTCAAACAGATGGTCAGTTAGTGTTAAACAATGCACGAAAAGATTTAATGTATAATTACCAGGGTCCGTTCGTATGTTGCTCAAGTCCAGTGATTGCTGTGAACCATCAAATCGTTTTGCCATGCATTGCTGTGAAAGATAATATGAGACTGATCAGAACAGTTCTTATAGACATGAACAGAAATTATTCCAAGAGTTTTCAAAAACACTAACAAATCAGTTCTTGGTCAAAGACCAGAGAACCTCATTTGTGTAAAATATATCATGTCATATTATTGTGATCATACTTTGAGCATTAATGTTGTGCTCAATGTTGACAGATGTCTACTTCTATCTCACCTTAAGATGCTCCACATGCTCTGGCTTTAGGTCAGACTGGAGCATAGACGGTGGAGCACTGGCGTTTACATGCACCTCCACCTGTGAGAAATTAACATCAATATGGTAAACAGATATTTTCCAATATTCATTGTTTATTCAATTAATGTTTTTAAAAATATTAATGGTTTGCATGACTAGTAAAATTTGAAGAAAAATAAAAGTTTGTACAAATTATACCGTGACACCATAGAGTATCTTATCTACATTTGGTAGGGAACAGAATAGTTTAGCTTTTTAAAATCAGCCATCATACATGGGAAACTCATTGCCTCAGGGTGTTGCAGTTTGAATACACACCAGCTGTAAAGATCACAGGTTTAAATCAACATACCTTATAACCATCTGTGTCTGTGATCTTGTGAGAACATTTATGTAAAGCACTAGCAGCAGAGGAATCATCCACATAGAAGTGGGCTTTGTTACGGTCAACGTGGTACTAAATGGATGGAAAGACACAAACATTTATTCTGTAATCCCAACAGTTAATTTCCAAAGCACATGGCTTTTAATTAAACAGTCTAATTAAGCTTTCCTAAATAAAGCTGAACCTCACCTGAACAGGTGTGTAGGATATAGAACAGATATTCTGAAGAGCTGTCAACAACCATTTCTTGTCGTATTTTCTACCATGTGGTATCTGTTGAACAGGGGAGGAAAGTAAACACTCAAATACTCAAAAAGCAAAAAAGTATGATATTTTGTATTGATTGATATAATACACACCGTCACTTTGTACCAGCCTGACCGGTTCATGCCTCTAATTCCACTACCCCCCCGGCCACCTCTGTCTACTCGAAAGCCTCCTCTGCCACCTCCTTTGCGTCTCTCAAATCTCCCATCTTTCCTAAGATGCCTTCCATAGGGATCGCTGAGTGATGAGATATGGTTACAAATTGAAATAATCATATTGTTACATCGTCAAAGTACTGTGGATCAAAGACTTTTTCCATAATCAGCAAACTGCATAGCACATTAAATACAACAACTACAGTTGTTGTTAAAAAAAGGAAATTAAGATTTCCAAACATTTGAGAATGAAACTCATCAGAAAATAGGTCTTGCACAACATGCACTCTCAAAGAAATGTGTCTAGTTGTATTAATTCATTTTTAAAGATGTTCCTTCTGAGCTTGGCCAACTTTATGAAGATTGTCCTCAACCATCTGAAGCACACACATATAGCCATCGGACACACTTACAATCGATTATGAGAGCTGCTGTCCTGGGAGTTGTCGCTCATGGTTACATCTCCATCATCTTCGAGACGAGACCGTGGTCCAGGGCAACCGAAGCCTCCGGAGTGACCTCCACGGGGACGGTCCCGTCGTCCTTTGTCATTATAACGGCCCTTGTGGGAACCTCGGCTTTTATGATTGCGGAACTGTGGTCCAGTCCTGTCATCATGCTCTGAGAGGTAATACAATTCGCTGTTACAATCTTATTCTGCTCCCTTGCTGTTTAAGTATATAAATGATACATGAAGATCAAATTAAAGTAAGGAAATTATGAAAAAAAAAAAAAAAAAAAAACACAAGTGGGAAGCAAACATATAATGTTGACCTCTGACTACAACCAAATATTGAGACACGTTTTGGTTAACGTTTATTGAACTAGTTTAATTACTAAACAATGATTTTATAATTCAGATTTAAAAAATTGAGCGTATACATGAACAGGGAACAAATCGAGACATGCACCAATAAATTATGCTGTTTGTGAATCCAGTAAGGACAGTCAAAACTAGAAGCACTTCTATGACAACAGAACAATGTAAATGACATTTCCCGTTGAAGAAGTGGACAAGCATTGTACTGCAATCGACCGTGAGATACATTCGTCTCCGGTGGGCCGGGGTTGTAATTTTACCTCCTCCGACATTTGACCAAGAGCTTCTGACATCTCTCCCCACCCAAAAGTCATCGCCGTCTAAAGGAAAATCGTAAAAGGTGGAGAAAAGCTGTGGGGTTAACGCTGTGAGCGCCGAAGACTTTCTTACCGTAGTAATGTCCTCCATCCGCCATATTTCGGTATACGGTGTCGGATTAAAAAGCACAGTTCTCTGTATGTAAAAGCAAATTATATCCACTGTCTTCAGCAAACAAATAGGCTGAGCCTCGAACGAAATCGGATCATTCCAGATTTCTCAACAAGCTGGCAATGAGCTCCATAAAAAGGATCTTTGTATCCTGCTGGGTGTAGCCTAGCTAGCTTCTTCTACGCGTTGAGGAGACGACGGAAGTACATCTCGCGTGCTGAATTCTTCCGGTGCTCTCCAGCCTCGCGGCGGGAAAGTGTACAAAGCCTGTGCGTTAACGCGCTGCTATGGCGACGGCGACACGGCGTCTCTTTGGAGCACAAAGAGACCAAAAACCTCACAGAGCACACTTAAAAACAACTGAGTCAAAAAAACAACGCGAAAGGGTCGCCTGTATCGCCCACAAACGTCAAACCAGATCAAATACGGCAGAGACTTGTGGAAGTTTGTTTACAGGAATTAGCAAAAACTAGAGCTGATAGGAAACAGGCGGGTATGGCTGTGTGTGAGTTCCTTTCACATCCTCCGCACCTAGCTTCTTTTTCTGGATGAAGTCTTTAATTATATCTCTAAATTATCAGTAACTACTCAATGAACCCTGTTAGTTAATCGCAGTGGTACAATCACCGTGGCGAAACCTAGGTTTGCGATAGGCAAATAGACTTGACTCTTATTTGCCGATTTGCAAACCTGAGCTTTGTCACAATATTCCTCACACTGACAAATTTGCCAGTTTTCCCAGAGTAGATCATTGTCAAATCTTATAGTTACAAATGGACTTTGTTTCTCTACTCGAGGATGTTTCAACTCTCAAGAGGTTCAGAGGATTCTTCAATTTTGCCATACTTTCTAACAGCAATTGACCATGACCTGAATGACAGTGGGCATTCACAGACACCCTCCCCATCGTAGATTATTCTCAATACAATTCATACTATTGTTATTTTTGATTTTTTTTTTAAATAAGTAAAGTCTCCAACCGCTTTTGACTTCCGGTCCGCACTCGTCAGTTGAAGTTCAAAACACCGACCCATCGACCTTGGCCACAGTAAGGCCTGTGCATGTTGGTAACCACGGAGAAGATGAATACAGAAAAAATCGGGGGCACAACTTCGATGTGAACAGCAATTACTAAACTTTCGTTAAACATACGCGTTTGCCAGCCTCGTTGGTGCTCATGGTTAAATAGAAGCTGACGGGTATTTCAGGCCGTGTCTTGGTACAACTGAGTACGGAGTCCGACTTACCTTGGTTGACCGCCCGAGTCACGATCAAAGGAGGGTAGTGGCTCCTGAACGGATTCAGTTTGTCCATCTAGAACAGTCTGTAACTAAGTCCATGGGATTTAAAACATTATTCAACTGGAGAAAGCACAATATTGTAAAGTAATATTTATATAAATATATATCATAGCACTGTTAAGCAGGACTACGGTAGCTTTTGCAGCTAACGTAACAAGTATTGGGACGCTAGCAGTTAGCATGAGCACGACGGAGACTGTGGCAACGAGTCACACTTAAACGACGCCGGTGTTACATAATATCTCGAGTTATTATCGCAGTTTCAGAATAAGTTTGGATGCATGATAATAACACGTAGCCTCAACCAAATCTGAAGGGTATTGAATCGTGGCGTAACGCTATTTCCCCGCACATCCATCTTGGGGTAAACGACACGCTGTACTGTCTACGTTCAAGTCCGGTCAACTTTTAAGACTTTTCAAATGTAAAATACTGTCACACTGTAATAAATCATTGGGAAGGAGAGAATTAAAAAAAAAAAAAAAAAAAATCAGGTTTTTAAAGAAATACGGAAAATGAAAACAATGCTAAATAATTGAACATATTTCTAATTCCATTAATGGGAAATGGCAAATGATATGAACAGCCGATTTGACTGATCCCCTTGAAAACCAAGTATATCGGAATAAATACAATATGCAAGATCGAGTCACTGAAACCCCACAGTATATTGGAATGAAGATTTCCTCTGTTTTACTTCAGTCTGGGGCCTGGCTTGAAATATATGCATACTCTTAATGAACAGGAATAATTTACCCGTCAGTTTCATTAAACACATTTCTTAATAATTTTCTGATAGCATTGAATTTGTACCACTTTTCCCAATGGTGTTAAGCACCGCTGTTATTCCTTTTTTTCAGGTTTGGAAGAAATGTGCTTTCTTGGTCTTTTCCTTTTGAATCACTGGTAACTTCTTCAATTTTTCCAACTTTTTTTCTTTGCTTGTTTTCAAATTCGTCTCTCTTTTTCTTTCATAACCACACTATGGCTAGGGGGTTTGAACCGGGGTGTTTTTACATGCCAGTTCATGCATGATGTATTGGGAATCTGTTGTAAAAAAAAATATAGGTAAATGTGAAAATGAACACCATTCAACGCAATCTTACTTCAATTGTTTTTTTATTAACTCAGGGTAAATGTCATATCTGTAATGCTCAAAGATTAATTTTTGAATGACAGATGCAATATAAGAATTTTACATCTGCCTGTAAGCTCTGCCACATTCCTATAATTTGTAAAAGAAGCTAAAAGGAAGTGTTTAATTTTAGATAGAATTTAGTTCTCCGTTTCTTTCTGTTGAGTTTACTGTTCCCCATTTGTATTAACTTAACTTTGTCAATTGACTATCCAATTTTCTAGAGATAAATGCATTTGTGCATGTGTTTTTCATTTTGAAGATTGAATGGTTGTATATCTCTGTATGTGCCCCACTGATTCACCGACAACCGTTTCAGGGTGAATCCTGTCTCGTGCCCAATAATAGCTGGGATAGACTCCACCCCACCCCCCACCCGCCGCACTTGTACATACTGATGAGTACAACAGAGTACGACAGATGAGACCCCCTCATGTCAGTCAGTACATAGTAATGAAAATTTCTTGTCATTTTCATAAATCAGAAATAATGAAGTGTGAAGAAGGTCACTTTTAGTACTCCACAACCTTTGACCTTACAGATTTTACAGTGACGGATGAGTGTTTTTCTGTCATTTTCAAACATATATGTATCGCTCCTAAATTAACATCTATTCACCTCCAGATTGCTCAATACTGTCTTTCTCGTCATGACTGAGGGTGCTAGGAATCATTTGTTTTACCCAGACCATGTGCTTGTTTGTTTTACTGCTCTGTGTTGTTGCCAAAGTGTCCATGTAGTCCATTCGAGATTCCACTTGCAAAGCTTCTGTGAAGGGGACCCAGCTGCTCTGCAGAGCCTGACAAAGAATGTATTAGCTTTTATTAGACACACTATGTAAATGCTTGGAAAACATGGAAGAACTATCTGTACCTGTGTCTTGATTGTCTCTTTCGTTATTCTCTGTAGTATCCTCCCTCTCCAACAACACGCCGTTTGTTTGTGTCTGTAATGAAAATCCACACTCATTTCAACAAATTTCGATAAGAAACCACATGGTCTAACGCTGGATGCGACAGACAGACAGTGCAACGCTGAATCTGATGAGAACTTGTTTCACCTGCACTGGTGACAATCTCAAGGTCAGCCTTATGTAGCTGAGGATTAGAAGGACACTGAGGAAGATGAAATTGCTTGATATGCCCACCAGGGCTGATAGGAGAGGGAAGTAAAACAGCAAGTATCTGGTGAGGGAGGGGAAAAGAGCAAAGACAAATCTGTATGTATTGTTTTTGGAGTACAGTACATCATGATGGCTACAGAACAGATAGTTTCAATAATTCCTTTCAACAACCGATTGAAAATGTGTATGAGAGTATTGTTTTTGATTGGTTGTCAGAAAATCAAGTAGTGAGTGTATCACACTGACCACATACAGTATGTTCTGTGGGATTCATAGAGGGAGAATTGTACATGCAGCATTGATGAGTTGATGAAGCTATGACTCTTTGTCAGGGACATCCAATGGCTGCAACAAATATCTTTATATACTTTTCATATTGTGTTTGTCTGTTATGTTGAAATTTGACAAATACAGTGGAGGCTTGTGCATGCCGATAAACCTCACCTTATACCAGTGAAATGAGCGTGAATATATAACTGGGATGAATAGATCTGCACTTTTCTGGCCAGAACTTCAATCACAGCCGTGACAGACGGGGAGTACTGTTCAGAAGGAATAACGAGTTTGTAGGATTTAAAAACACATTTCCATTTATTCTCCCACATCATTCAACTGGGGGGGCTCTTAACAGTAGATCTGTAGGTCAAACACAATGTTGTTTATGAACACACACACATACATCAGTGAAATACTCACGGGATCATCTGTGTAATCAGAAAAGAGCTCCACTTCCAGCATTTGTTTCTGCTCAGTGATTCCTGTCAGGAATGCTGGGAGGAACAACATTGTTGCGGTGGTCTTCAGTAGGTCTGAGCGGTATCGAAGCATACCCTGAAGGCACAGTCACCGTCACTTACTTTTGTTTTTCCTTTCTTAAGTGCACCTCTATGCTACAACATAGCAGCCCATTGGTCCCTTCAGGGAACATGAACAGGAGTTGATCTCAGTGGACTGTCTCAGATTCTTTTTCTCATAATTATAGTTTTAGTTGATTGTATCATCACGTTTCTCACCATCGAAGAAAGGAAAAGAAGAAGATGGAGGGTCATAAACATTGATTGGAGGTTGGTAATTGAATATATTTTGATGATTGTGATATTACTCCCCATAGTGATTTCCATTTTCTAGTCTGTTCAAGTGATTAGAGAGAACTTCTTAAAAAGTGTAGTGCAATACAGCAAAACATTGCCACTATTTCATTATGTTAAGACTGTGGGGAATATCAGATTATCCTGTTTGTGTTAACAGCTGTGCAACATGCAACATGTCTTAGCCTTCCTGCTTGACCCAACATGTTGTTGGGTCAAGCAGCTGTGCTGTCTGTTCCACCTGTCTCATTGTCTGATCTAGTCTCACGTAAGTCAATGATATGTGTACGTGAAGGACAGATTAACTTACTTAGGTAGGAATTATTAACTGGCTGACAAATATGTTGACGTGGGCTTTCTCTCCTCGTCTCTCTATAAAAGCTTGTCTATAACATCAATCGGTGTCCAGTCTGTAAGGGGACTGCACCTATTTGGCGGAAGAGAGAAACTAGAGCTCTGACTCTGATTGCAGATGACCGCCGATCACTGCTGATCGTGATCGATCACTGCTGTTGTTGACTATTGCTGGTTGTTCATTTTAATTCATTGCATTATTGGTGATAAATTCCTGTAAACTCAGAAGACTTGTTGTTGTCTTGCTTCCTCACCCTAGAGACTTTTTGTCTCTACAAAGACTTGCTTAAATTTTTTTTCTGATTGACAGTTTAAATTTAATGAACAAACATCTGGTATGTATTGATTTGCTATATTTCATCAAATTCTCCTGGAGGACTTGTGGCCACTCAGTGACTAATAAATTTAGATGACATTATCCTTTCCATCTCTTACAGTTTTGATCATTTTTTTCCTGAAAATTGCTTCTTGTCACTAAGATCCCCTTCTGTTGTAGCGCCACAGAAAAGCACAAGCAAATTGGCTGTGACTTGCTAGCGTGATTAAAAGATTATTTGCGTCAGTGCTGTACTCACAAAGCGAGAGCTGGAGGCAGAGAGCAGTTGTCTTGTCTGAGAAACATACAGCATTGCAATAATAAATCAACAGGGTTTACAAAATTTGCTGATGAAGAGCTGTTTGTTTTAGCATGAACATGTAAGAGCTGAACAGATCTCAGCAGGAACTCACTGAGCGTGTAGAAGAGGCTACTTGATCTCCATCCCGGGAAAAGCAGGTTGCCTTGATCATGAACATTCCTAAGTCCTGGTTGGTCGGTGATTCGGGCATCTCTAGCTGAAGGGAGATCTGATAGGCCTGGCCAAATGTTAAAACCTGAACATAGATACAGAAAAATGACACTTCTTCATCAACAGTTGTTATGACAGAGCCAGTAGTTGATACAGAGAAGTACAGAGACCATTCTTCCCAATCTCACTTGGCATCAAGCTTAATCTGAATTAAAGTTATGCATGCTCAAATGCACATTACATACATGTTTCTCATTTCTCATAAGGGAGATGTTGGCCACAGGATAAGAACAGAAAAAAGCGTCTGTAGCATCACAGTCTGTCCTACAAACAAAAACATGAATGAGACTTGAAGGGTAAAAGACAAAAAACAATTTCAAGTATGGGTAAACGTCATATACACACCTGTAGTAATAGTGCACTGGAGTGGAATAAGCTGCCAAGGGCATGTAGGAGTAGTAGAAGCTCCCATATAAAAAGGCAGCAATCCAAAGGAGCAGAAAAATAAAAGAGAACATGACGAAGCCCTGTAGAACTTTCTGAAAAGTACGCGAAATTGCACTGATAACAGCACCCTTCAGCCTCAGCAGCACCACACCAATATGGAGAATCCCATGGCCATCACCCTCAGTCCACGAATGATTCGACTGATCCATGAGGTCTACAAATGAGTAAGAACTCACTCAATTAAGGAAACTTAAAAAACAAAACATATCAGGACATATGTTGCAACAGCTGTAAATTCACAAGGCATGAGATACAGAGAATTAAAAGACTTGCAATCATGCATGAAAAATGTTCAAAGATAATGACCAGGAAGAGAGAGTTTAGTAAACTGTTGGTATATGAACCGTCCAGTCCAGTTACTGAGTCAACAACCCTTAGTTAAAAAGACTCATGATATATTGTGTAAAGATTAATGTTATAACCATCATATTAGGCCCAAGACACAAACCATCACATTGATGGCACTGAAAGCTGTGAAATTCTCCGTGTAATCTGAGTCACAAGCAGCAGAATTTAACGTCAGATGACTCAAAACTGTGTCAACACTCAGGAGTTTCACTGGTTTATTTTATCTTGATATGAAGGAGGGGAGGAGAAGCCTGAATCCAATCTTTTAAATTTATATCTTTTTTCCCACACACACACACACACATACACACACACAAACACACACACACACACACACACACACACAAGACAATATTATATACTATTATAAAAAGAATCCAAAT
>CAAKHD010000678.1:404236-432806 GCA_901007705.1 Fistularia tabacaria
TTTATATATCTTTTCCCACACACACACACACACATACACACACACAAACACACACACACACACACACACACACACACACACACACACACACACACACACACACACACACACACACACACACACAAGACAATATTATATACTATTCTAAAAAGAATCCAAATCTAAAAGTTAAACCCGTGAGTGAGCGCCAATAGTAGTGTGCCTGTCTTCCTTCAAAAACTCACCAATGTTTCTGATGATGCCTAGAAATCAGTCGTTCCACTTTATAGTTTCCTGGTGTATCCTGGCCTGTTGGTTGAAACAATCACTATGAGAAGAAAACCCCCCAGTTCCTCAGTAATCTACTCCTACTGGATCTCTGAGGAGCCAGTGGTCAGACTTTAGCCCATCCCCTCCATCTGAAGATCTGCTGTTGCCAGCTAGAGTGGAGGGTTTTTAGTAGTAAAGGTCATACATAATTTACTGCTTTGAGAGAATCCCAACTGTAAACCCGGATATTGCAAAAAAGACTTTATGCCAGAGGTCCTAATGATCTCCTTATGTTTGTTTTAATCTAATATGTGGTGTAATAGTAAAAATACATACATTGAAGCTACTGATTCATTGTTTATAGAGACATTGCTGAACCCGAGGGATGCACGACAATGACAGTCCTGGGGAATAAGTTCATGAATAGAATTGGGTTTTTTTAAATGTTTTACTAATAATTAAAATAAATGAATCCTTTCATAATTGTTCTCTTTATTTTTTACCTGTTTCGTCTGGATCGACGATACCATCCAACCGAGGACACAGTCTTCTGACAAAATGAAAATAAAAAACAAAAAGTCAAAATAGGGATTTAGAGATCTGTCTCTGCGTCCAGCGTGTCGGAGAGGTTTACATCGGAGAAGAGTTACTCCCGGGTGAAGTCGCTGTTTCTCCACACAACGGAAAACAACCGCCAAAACTGTCTTCTGTCATCGAAGAAGACTTTTCGGTCCAGTCAGAGCCCGTCTCTGCTCCCAGCACTCACTCAGGGAAACTCTTCTGGAGTCCGTTGACACGGAAACGTACGGAAAAAGAGGTAAAGTCGCTGGTATTTAATAACTTGCAATGAAATAACTATCAAAGATGCTTTTTGTTTTGTCTTTTCAAAGAATTTTTTTCGCCGCTATTAATGTCAACTGTGGAACGACTAAGAGCAAAAGCTAGCTTGCTTTCTTCCGTCAATCTGTAACCATATTCCTCACTCACTCCTATTTAATTTAGACGATACAGATATATATTTGCTTACTTCATACGACATATAATCTCTCCAATGATAACATTCGAATATACTTATTTTATACCCGAATATCATCTGTGGGCACATCTTGCCCCTTTGTACTTCTGTTAAACACAGCTTCTCTCATTGCGTGTCTCTGTGTGTATTCGTGTTTTGTCGTTTGTTTGTTTGCTTGTGTCTTCTCGGTGCAGCATGTCTCGTCACAGCAGTGTGATCCGGGTCCAGACATCATCCGTGAGTCAGGCACCTCGACAGCCGGTCCACCTGGTCCCCTGCGAGATAGAGCACAACGGCCCTGCCCAGGTCTCCCAGTACTTCACTGCTACCACAAAAGACTGCAAATATGGTACATTAAATGCCGTGTCAGATGTCCGTCAGTATCGTCGTTCAAAATCAGCTTATTAGCTCATGATCAAAAACGAGAAACCGTGCACAAATCCCTTGATGATTAAAATACCTTTACATGAATAAAATGAAAATTAAAATGATCAGAATGAATGTACAAACCACAACAGCTTTATGTTGTAGAGACCAAAAAGCACCAAAACTTTGGCTTTGAAATATAAGTGTGCTGTTCAAATATGTCATGTGTCGCCATGTTTTGCTGGATGCAGGAATGTCACTACTGTATTGTAGAAAAACTCTCTCCATACATTTTCCCCTTTTTTACCACACAACCCCCCAAGGGAGGAGCATCTACACTTGTTTATCTGTTCCTGTTTTCCACCAGAGAAGACAGTGTCATTCAGGGGTCGTGGACTGAAGGGGCAAGAGATCAGCTGTCCACAAGGCTACACTGGCTTGGTGCTGATGGAAATCAACAAACCTGGATCTGACCAGGAGGTAAACAACGAGTGTCACTTGTGACCCGTGTTGATCAACAATGTGGTGATGAGGCCTGTTGGAGCTTTAAGGAGCCCAGTCCAATATATTGCCTTTTAACATCTGTGTGTGTGTTTTTAGGATAGGACGATGAAGGTGTCCTCTGTGTTTGACAAGCTGACCTACTGGAATCTTGAGACCCCTCCCAACTCAGATGATGCAGTTGTCATGGCAATGGACTGGCCTGAGCTGGCTGAGGCGGTGAGTGCTTTTAAAGCTGACCTCAAAGGAGGTCAATTGAAGCAGCCATATATAATTTTCCCAGTATAACTGCATTGAACCACAGTGTACAATTTTAAAAGTGAGGCTTATAGTCATTGTAACTGCGCTTTCATTGAGCTGAAACTTACATATATACATACATATCCTCGTGACAAAGGAACGCTTGACATAAGTTGCTTTCATTTTGAAGTACACCATTTGAACACAATATTTTACTACATATGTGAGATATCTTACATCAGTTGATAAATCCTCATTGCATTACCTTTCTCAATCAAACACTCCTTATTTTGCTGGTTATTCCTTGATAAGACTGGATAATTACTGGAGGCTGATTGATGTAATTTTCATTAAAGCATTGCAAATCACACGTCTCAATGACCATATTACTGTGCAGTATAAAAATACATGGATAGTTAAATTTCAGTGTATTATTTAAGAAAGGCTAATTATGTAAATATTTTTGAGTAAACTGGAAATTGTAAATAGGTTGTTTAAAAATATATTGAGGTCACAAGCTGGTCCCCTGACCCAAGTGTATTTGAAATCAGTGGGGCAGGGTGGAATCTGATTTTGCTATCTCCTGTTACGGTTCTTTATTCTGTCTGGTTATCCAAAACATTTTGTGAAACTCCAACAAAACGTTTTATGAATTCACCATAATGAAAAAATGAATTTTCAGACAGAAAGGCTGATGGTGTCAATTTTTGATCTGATCACAGATTCATGGACCAGTAGAAGACTGAAGAGAAGTTTAAGACTTTATTGTACAGTTTGCTTTTAACTGACCCGTTGCTCTTTGTGTTTCTATTTTTGTATTCATCCTACTGAAATAAAAACTTATCAACTGTCTTGCATTGCATCCTTCACTGAAACTTTACACCATGTTCATAGTAGATCAAAAATGATGAGGGTTTTTTTTAACATTATGCCCTTTGGCTGCCCTGTCAAAAGTTACTGATCACTGACTCAACTATCCATTGTTGGTGTTAAGTTATCAAATACATATTAAGGCACACTGACCATTTTAACCAAAAAAATTGCATATGGCAAATCGCGGTTATATCTGTGTGCCTGGCCCTTTTTAATTTTCAGTAGCAAGCTAAACATTACAGACATTAGTGTTTCTCTCTTTGTTGCTGTCCTGCAACTATCCCGGGGAATATAGGGTAGAATTTCTTTCGTTTTCCGTTCACACAACTTTTGAGTGTAAATGAAGGGATGTGAGGGAGCAATCACAAAAGACTTCATGCTTTGAAAACCCAGCACCTCTTATGGGATTATATCACATAATCCTCGATAATGGAAATAAATCTTTTTGCATCCATTACTGTGAACTAATCTGTGGAAATTCTAAACGGAACAATATTAAATCTGGCACAAGCCTGATTGGATTTATCAGTGTTGACAGGACAAATGTATTGTATTGCTTTGATCACAAAATATGTTCCGATGTACACAGCAGCAGACAAAATACAGGACCACAATCCATTCCTAGAAATTATTTTCCAGGCTTTTTTTAATATCTTAATGGTGTGTCACTAAAAGAGCTGATAAGAGGTGAATTCCTAAATGCTGGTGCAGAATATTTTCTATGTATATTATGCATACTGTTATCTATGAGCATGCTGTAGATTAAAAATAAATAGGCACACCACCATTTTTATCAGTATTCATTATGAACACTAAAAAAATGATCCAGATGTAAACTCGCACTTTAAAATGTTTGGTTTTGGAGCATTGATGAGATAAAGGAGAACAGTGAGAAACATTTATTTCCGTAACGTTAAGCTATTTCTCTCATTTTCAATTTCGGATGTTGGGGGGAGGCCAGCATTTGTGGAAACAATATTCTGACAATTTTGTAATGATATATTTATTCCAAAATTAAAGGGTTATTTTAACATTTATTTATATTTTTACCGAAAAATGTTATTATCCAATGAATACGAGGAAGTAATTATTTTTCTTTCAACACAAAACAAAAGCAAAGGAGGCAGGAAGCACCTTTCCTTGTGATTTCGATGGTAATCTAAAACAATGTGTGTCTCATTTCATCTATTATCTCTCATTCATCTCAAATATCGCCCTAATCTTAGACGGCGGGAATTGAGGCAAGACAAAATGAAATAGTTTGGTCCTGTTCACTCATTAATAAGATACACACGCCCTTTACGGTTCAAAAGGTAAATTTAGATGAATGAACTGCAGTTCAACAAATATCCTCCAATTTCAAGAAAAAGTAGTTACAATATTTAGATTGAATCAGTTTGAAAGAGTTTCTCTTTTGCAGGTAGCTGTTATTTGTAGCAATGTTGAAGGGTATATAAATGCTATTGTACCCCCAAGTTTCAATTACATCCTCGACGACACACCACAAATTTTTGTACATTAAAATATTTAACACCTCTCAAAAGAGTTCAGTAAAAACTGAAGATCATATAATAGGATCGACAGTGGCCATTATATAGTGTTGCACAACCCTAGTTTTATCTAGGTTTGCATGTGTAATGTAACAAATAGTGAAACCCTCATAAGACGGTAGAAATCGTACTAGTTTGACAATTTCTTTTTCAATTGATGCAGATATTCCCCTTGAAACAAAGGTCAAAGCACACAATTCAACACATACAAGAACAACTTTAGAATGATCACTTCATTTCACAATAAAATACTTTGAATGAATAGTAAAATATGCGTATGCAAACGGAAGACTGCTTTTCCAGCAAAATGCCACAAATCAGATAACATTTTCAGTGTCCCACTTAAATAAGTGTGATACATGACATTTGCTATTGATGCAAGTGGTATTACTTTTTTCAATCACAAGATTCTTGTGATTATGTATTTGCACAATTTAGAAAAAAAAATGACAAAATCACAGGTCATTGCAAACATTTCAGTTTATAAAATTATTTACTTTTATAAAATAATGGCAACATGGAAGCCACTGGTTGTGAGGGACATATACTGATGTCACACTTTTAGATTGATTTTATCCTCATTTTAATTTTGTTCTGCAAGTTTATGCTTAATATAAATTCTATATAAGAGTATGAAAATAGAGGTAATGATGGTGGGGCAGGGAAAAATAAATGTATTCAGTTAAAATCTGATGTCTTAAATTCAGAGTACCAAATCCTTGTGTGTTAGAACTCTTAACCTCAATTTGAGGATAGAGATACAGTTTAGTGGAATATTAATTGGGGTGTGTTAGCTGAGCGGGGGTGGAGGTGGAGGCTGCACTGGGAGTGTGTTCTCTGTGTCTGCCTTGCTGCGTTTGGCAGGCAGTGTGTGGTCATGAGCCTTTCGAATGTGTCGATAAAGGTCCCCTGACTGGGTATAGCTCCGGTAGCAGTAGCGGCACTCATACGGGCGCTCCCTTGTGTGCACAATTGCGTGACGCCTTAGTGTGTACGTGCATGAGAAGGTCTTTCCACAAACGCCGCATGTTGGGACATCCTCCACGAAATTACCAATAGGGTCCTGAAAGTCCTGAAAGTAGGAGGCGGGGTCTGAGTGCTGCTGCGAAGTTGATGATTGAGAAATGAAAGACGCAGTCAAGGATTCTTGGGAGGAAGGTCCAGCACCGGAGGAGGAGGAGGAAGGGGAGAGAGGAAATGGGTAGTCACTGGAATGAGAGGCCATTTGTAAGAGGCCCTGTGGGCGGGATGTGAGAAAATGAGGACTGTTTAGCTCCTCTTCTTGCACTTCCTCATCATAATCATCATCCACTTCCATCACAGCTTCATGCTCTCTGCCTCTGTCTTTTTCTATCTCTAGCTCCTCATCAGATATGACAATGGCTTCTACTTTGACTTTCGTATTCTCGCCACAACTGCCTTCAGTCCCCCGTTCACCTATTTGAGAGAGAAACCTTTTGTTCCTCACTGTAGGTGAAGTTTCTGTCTTTTCTCCAGGCCCCAGGGTGTTATGAGTTTCGGACATTGAGTGATGGAGGTTTGGTCCTTGGTGTTGGAGAGATACAGTGCTCTGAATTTGGATCGGAGGATGGAAACCCCGCGGTTGCAAATGCAACAAGTTGGGCTGTAAGTGAGAGGGGAGGGTTGGAGCATGGATCAGCATCACCATCTGTGGTTCTCCGCCTGCGGGTCTATCATCAGAGGGTTGTCCAGCAGACTTGCTCTCATTCCGCACTCCGGGAGGTTCCTGATGGGGGGCAGGGGAGAGGCTGGATTCTGTCTGGGGAGGAGCAACTGTTTTCTGTTCAATTTGGCTCTCAGCGATCAGAGAGGAAGACGAGGAAGGCTGCTGGTTGCTGCTCTGACTGATAAAAGACAAAAAATTAAGGGATATAAACGGTAAGAAAAAAAAAGAACTCCCTCAGTACATTCAAGAACAACATAACATACTCAGCTGGGCTGTCTGATTATGGAAAATGATATTTTCGGACTATTTAGAATCCACTTTCCAAAACATTTGTTTTGGTAAGGAAGATCACATGTGTGATAAACAGCGTGAAATTATGTCCCTGTCGTGAGTCGTTTACTTGCACTTTGATCTAAATGATTGTAACAGACTTTTGGACAGTTTTGCTGTGATACACTGTGTTTCTTGTAATCACAATACAGTACTCCACTTATATGTTGTAATATATACAAATATATTGTCCAGCCCTAATAATTGAAAAGATGACTTTCTCTGAAGTATGTCAGAACCCAAAACAAATCTAAATTTGTTGATAATAAAAGTAATATTTTCACCTTTGCAGGTATCCATGGAGATTCAAAAGGGCTATGACAAATGGTTTTGTTTTTGTTATAGTTGACAGCCTCATAACAACAGGTTTTTATGGCTTGTGGACACACCATAACACAAATAACAAACAGATAATATCACCAGAAACACGATATTATCATGGTAAATAATAACATATTAAAGGGAATGCTTTGCTATACTGAATCCCTGAAGGTAAAAATAGAAAGTTTTTTTAATAAATTAAAGCAGCGTGTTATTTTGTTATGGACTTTTGATCGTGTCAGAGTGAAATCGTGCTGCAGACAGACAACACAGACTCGAACCAAAAAATAGATTACTAAAATTCTATGCATTATCAAATTTCATCAAACGTAACACAAAAAGAATAGAATATTGCTTTATTTGTCCCACAGTGGGGAAATATGTGTATGTGTTTTTAAATAAAGTTTCTTCAGGCTGAAGATTTCAGGTTTGGGAAGAAACTTTTAAAAACTGACAAGCCACGAATTTTGGAGTAAACCTTTTTTTTGTTTAGGTGTTTCTGATTGTCTTACGGCTCACGGCAAATCTGTGCTGTACCTGTATGTCTCAGTGGTGCTGCACGGGCTGCAGAGAGCTGGGCCTTCAGCCTGGCTGCCAGTAGCCATCCTGGGTTGACTTTCAGAGCCGGGGGCAGACAGTTTTGCACTGACACCGTGCATCACCTCTCCATGTAGGGGCAGCAGTGGAGCATCCATTCCCGGTTGGGTTGTGTCAGCGAGGTTCGAACTCAGGGGTGTCTGAACTCTGGCATTTGATGACTCCCCATGAGTCATGTGCTCAGGCAGAACAGATTCGAAACAACTCCTTTCTACCATTATGGATACTGATGAAAAGGGAGCTGATATGTTAGCAGAATTTAAGTGATCATCCAACATATTTAATACAGGCTCAACTTTGCCATCATCCTGATGTCCTTTTCCTGTCTCTATGGCCTTGCTCACAGTGGAACTCTCCTCGGAGCGAGTGCTATCTGCCTCAGCCAAGGGTCCTCGTCTCTGCAGGCGCCTCTTACAAACTCTCACCACTTCATTCATGTGCAGAAAGCTTGCTGCCGCCAATATGTCCTCCACCGGTGGAGACTTGTCCAACTGTAATATTCCTTCATAAATAAAGTCCAAGAGCAAACCAAATGCAGCAGCCGTGACAATGTCACTGTCTAGTGTGACTGAGCTGCTAGAGCTATTTGTGCTACTACCACCTGGAGAGTCCGAGTAAAACATGTGGAAGAAAGGCGAGCAAGAGGCCAAAATCGCCCGGTGAGCCAGGAAACGAGATGAGCCCACCAGGACGGTGCAGTCACAGAGGAAGCCCCGCTGGCGCTGCAAACGCAGAGCTGACAGCAACTGCTGCGAATGCTGTGGAAACTCCATCATCTGAGCAACAGAAAAGATAAAAAAAAGATATGTAAGATGACAAAAAAGCAAACACAGCTGCCAAATATTTCAACCACAGCAGAACAGTAGAAAGTCGTATGCAATGTCTTGAAATTATAATAAGTAGTTTTATTATAAGTTCTTCAGAAAATAATGAGCAACTCCTCCCTCTTGTTCAAAAAACCCTAAACACATATGGGAAAAAAAAGAACTTTTCACACATCAAAGTCGAATAGTTGGATAAAAAGACCCTCATCATTCAATGCAAAGTCCATTCTCTGCTTTAAACGCACCATACTTTTGTTCATGCAAAAATTCAGCCTGGACTACGTGTACATTAAAAAATCAGCTCATAGGACTACCTCTCCGGAGTTTTTCAGTGATCTGAGGCAAAATAAGCACTCATCATTCAATGTGAAAATATAGCTCAAGTTTCACACTTTAAACATACATAGATCTGTATGAAAATATTTAAACACACACAACACCATACGTTAAACCATTTGGAAACACATGTTGGGAGGGAAAGTGACAACAGTTTTGTGTCAGACATTCAAATCTCAAGCAATCCACAACCCCAATTCCAATTAAGAAGGGACAATGTGCAAAATACCAGTAAAAACGGAATGCAAAGATTTGCAAATCTCATTAAGAAACATTTTATTTGTCCATACCCAATAGACAATAAATCACATATCTCAGTCTCACATGTTGAGACTGAGACATTTTATCATTTCTTGGAATCTATTAGCTAAATTTGAATTTGATGCAGCGACACATCTCAAAAATAGTTGGAACAGGGGGATGTTAATCATTGTGTTGCACCCCAGCTTTTTTTAACATATTTTTTTTGAAAACATCTGGGAAGTGAGCGGAGACTAACTGCTGGAGTTTTAGGAGTGGAATGTTGTCCCCTTCTGATCTGATGTAGGTTTCTCGCTGCCCAACAGTTTTGGGGTTTATTGCTAGATTTCTTGATTTAAGATTGTCCTAATTTTGTTCTACTGGTGAAAGGTCTGGGCTGCATGGAGGCCAGGTCAGCTCCTGGACTCTTGTCCTGTGAACCCATGCTGTTGTGATGGATGCAGTATGTAGTTTCGCATTTCTGGAATGTGTTCATTTGGCTTCTTCTTTCCATGATACAGTTTTCACTTCCATCGATGGGTGGCAAATTGTGTTCAAAGACAGTGAGTTCTGAAGTGTTCTGTGCTGATGCAGTGATTTCCAGAAGAGACCAATGCCTGTTTTAATGTAAGCGCCTGAGGGCCTGAAGATCACGAGTATCCAGCTTTGACTTTTTCCCTTGTGCAAAGAGATTACGCCTGATTCCCTGAATTGTTTTGATCACTGTACAACTTCTAAGTACTAACAAATTTATGTTGTGAAACAATCTTATGAAATTTCTCCACAGCTTTTAGTTAGTTTATCACAGATTGGTGACCTCTATCCTCTACCCATCTTTCCATCTGAAAGGCTTTGAATTGTCCCTTCTATTCCCAGTCAAGATGCTGAATGTTGCTACTAAATCTAATTTGTTATCGAATACCCTTCCAGTTGTTTATCATTTGTGCCAATTACTTTTCAAAACACTTTTTGAAAGGTGTTGCCATCATTAAATTCGAAATGGGCATCTTTCCCATAAAAGGGTAAAATGTCTCAGTTTCAACATTTGATATGTTGTTAACCTTCTCCTGGGAATAAAATATAGGTCTGAGAGTGGCAAATCATTGGATTCTGTTTTTTTTTTTTACGTTTTCGACATCGACCCATCATTTTCGGAATTGGGGCTTCTATGTATGTGTCCTACAGAATTCCCTAAATATTCAGGTAATTTAAAAGGGAAAAAAAACAGGGCACATAATATGACACCATCGAAACAAGTCATGCGTTTCAAGAAGAGTTGTTCATGCCCAGTTGCCATGGTGACACACCCGAATCAGTTGATTTGCTGCCACTGTCGTCATTTCGAGGCTAACCCCAGCAGATGTTCGTAAAAAGAAAGACGAGTAGCAGAAGAACACGGGTGACACA
The DNA here is from genome assembly GCA_901007705.1 of Fistularia tabacaria. Lineage (NCBI taxonomy): Eukaryota > Metazoa > Chordata > Actinopteri > Syngnathiformes > Fistulariidae > Fistularia > Fistularia tabacaria. Next base: position 414,773 of record CAAKHD010000678.1, read on the forward strand.
TGCAACAACGAGACGCAAAGCTGGAGAGGAAATCGGACGAAGCAGGCGTCGGCTCGTACAGTCGCGCATACTATGCTAATACTTCCTTGCTAAGTAGGTAGCTTCGACAAATCAATCGACCCAAAGCGGAGAGAAGAAACCCCGCGGAATTTACATTGCTCTCTGACGACTTGAAAATTCATGTCAACAACAAAAACGCACACATTCAGAAATGTGAATCCGAATTGCGAATATTATTATTTTTTATTTTCCTACCGGCAGTTCGACAGATGTTTTCGAACAGGGCACAGTTTTTCCTCTGTGCCGCGACGATCAGCTTTTATCTACAGTGCCACCTGTAGGCGGAAGAATGTAACTTACCGGAAGTCGGCAAAATCATGTGAACGTCAAGTCTTGGTTTTGACAACAACAACACTGAATGCGTGTAAGCCTGCATGGCTCTGAACACTGACAGAGGTGGGAGAAGAGGGAGAGTAAGGAGGGGCAATCGTAAAGAAGAGGTGAGACGTTGTGGCATTTCATTAAAGTCCTTAAGGCCCATTTTTCTTTACAAATGTCCAGTGGGTGTTTAAGGTTGGCATTGTGAATCAGCACAGCAAAGTCCCAAAAATGCAAACTTCCAAATTGAAAATGGTTAAATGAGAGTTTGTAAATGTGAGTGTAATGTCTCGTGCCATCTTGCCTCCAGGAAAGAGATGTCCGTCTGTCTAAATCCATGTCTTATGCTCTTCGACATGGAGCCCCCCAGATGGGTCTTCACATTGGTGCAGGTGAGCTGATTCAGGCTGGATCTCTCACAGCTTGACCAACAGGCTTTTGGGAATGATTCTTGAGAATGTTTCAGGTATTCTCTTTTCTTGGTTCAGGGAGATGCCAGGAGAAAGAAAATAGCATACATACTTAAGTTATTTTGTAATGTTAGGATTTTGTTTTGTAATCTAACTTATTTACAAGGATTTTATTTCATATTGAATTTTTTTTACTACAATATTACAGTGAGGATAAGGGAAATAAACAAACAAAATTTTCTAAAAGTGAGAAAAATATGTTTACCTTTTTGAAATTCTTTCACAGCGCTATGTGAATATTTGGGTCTGAAGACACAAGCAAAGTATTTATTATTTATTTTGTGTACTGAGACAGAAAGCATGAATTAGGCCAAATATTGTGTTGCATAGTTGCAAAATATTTAATTTAGATTAAACCCACTCTTACAATATGACATCGGCTAAAATAACTATTTCTATGATATCTGTAGACGGCTTCCTCTATGTGGAGGACCTCCTAGCTCATCCTCAGTTCAACTCATACTCACTTGAAGATTTGGAGAGAGTCGTGACAACAAATGACAAACAGCGCTTTAAGCTTCGTCCCCATCCAGAGAATGGCCGCATGCAGATTCGAGCAAACCAGGGACATACTGTACAGGTATGAGGTAAAATTCAGATTAAGTGCCTATTTGTCGCTGAGCAAACACAGATTGAAACATGCAGATTCTAGCAGTAGGACACATTATTGCATCAGTAAGCAAGCATACAAGGATGTGTGATTGGTACTTGCTCTGTTCAGTGCTGAGCATTCCCTTTACTCAGAATTGTGGATAAAATCTTGTGAACCTTAGTATGCGCATACATTTTGTCATTCTGACAATTGTGACAGTACGCATTATGACAGTCTGCACCAAAAAAAATCACTTTAAATAAAAAATTCAGATCTGTATTATTTCATCGGTCTTCTTACAGCTGAGTTGAAATTGATAACTATTACCTTTGTTACTAAAATCTAGGTAGTGCTAATGCTACTGTCATTGTCCTGGTCAGGTAAAGGATTTGGAGCTGAGGGCGATCATGTCTGATTCTCCGAACTGCCCTGCTGAGGTCGTCCATGGGTCCTACATTCGCAACTGGAGCTGCATCCAGCAGCAGGGCCTGAGCCGCATGAAGAGGACACATATTCATCTGGCCTTAGGCTTGCCAGGAGATGATGGTGTCATTAGTGGTAATCTTGTGTGTGTGTGTGTGTGTGTGTGTGTGTGTGTGTGTGTGTGTGTGTGTGTGTGTGTTTGTGAGTACTTCTTTCTTTGATGAAGGCCGTGTTATCATGTCTATATATCTCACATAAATGTGTTATTCTATTTTTCTCCAGGTATGAGGAAAGACTGTGATCTAGCAATTTTTATTGATGTGCCTAAGGCTCTTGCAGGTAAGATCAGACACAAATGGCATCCATCCATAAGAAAAGCCTGGATATTATTAGACATTTACTTGTGGTTTTACTCTGTCTGGCTGTACAGATGGCATTGAGTTCTACTTGTCGGAAAACAACGTGCTGTTGACTGCAGGCAATTCAGAGGGAAAACTTCTCCCTAAATACTTCAGTCGAGCCATGAAACTGAGACCTACTAGTAAGAAAAATAATATGAGTATTAATTAAGATGTTTTGCTTTTGAAAGTGAACAGAGAGGCAGCATTTCGACGTTGTCTGAAATGGGTTTGCTGTGTTTCAGGATGCATCCTGCCACTGCTTTAGCTGCACAAGACTGTGGTTCCTTACATATCACGGTGGAGCTGATTGCTAAAGAGTCTCTGTAAGGCAATAGAGAGGAGAACGTGGCAACAATTGGAAAATCCTCTGTGGGACTGGAGTGATGCTTTTTTCATCTTTCATAAAGGGTGTAATAAATGTATGATCCATCGAGCTATTCCAAATTATGGTAATATCTGTTTTAAGCTGAATTATGTATTGGAATATTAAGTAAGTTGAATTTGGCAAACACCAGAGCACAAGCTGATGCATTGGTTTTCTCAAGTTTGTGTGCTGACTTGCTGTTGAATCGGAGGTTCCCTTCATGACATCTAAAGGAAAATAAATGGATATGGTTTTACCTTTTATTATGTCCGAATTATAAGACATGGTTAGAAAATTGGAAAAAAAGATTGTTAAATTAGAGGAAATAATCATAGAATTTTGGAGCAAGATCAGCTGGACAGCAATGCTCCCGTCATATTAGGTTGGTTATATTGGAACATTTGAAAATAAGCGCTTAAGATGAGTAAAAGGTAATAACTTGAAAATGACCAAGAACTTACCTTGTAATAGGCTTAAAAGGAAAAAGTAAAAACCATGACTCACCTCAACCAAAGATTTATTGCTCTAGATTAAAAAGAGAAAACTGAAATATGTTGTGTGACGCACACAAATTTAGTTTACAGAATGAGGGGGAATAAACTTATAACAGAACTGTAACACTACAGAGTTCTTAAGTGAGGATTTAATCCATACATCTATCTTCCACAGCTTATCTGGAGTCAGGATTTAAGTTTGTTCTATTTATTATATGTTCATTTATTGTGATATATATTTTCTGTAGTCTTATAATTTGGCCTAATATTGAATTCATAATCCACTTTTCTCTAAAATGTGGTTAGTTCCAAACACATTTCCTCATTTAGTACCATGATAATTTCACCAAGCAGTTTTACACTGTTTCATGACCAACAGCCGCTACGGACTGCTGTGAATATTTTCTTGTTGTATGCAGAAACGCGTGCACAACACATGTTGAGAAAGAAGAAGCCACGAACACAGCAGAGAATGAATTGTTTATTTATCTTTAAAAATGGTTACTTGGTCATTTTGCATGTATCTTCATTCTCACACACAAAAAAAACAGTTTACATCCTGATTTTTAATAAGGATAAGTCTTGATTGTGTGAGGCAAATAATAAAATTTCCTGCCGGCTGATATAACAATTCATGATTTTTTTCCCTGGGTTTCATTGTCAAAGCTGCTGATCCAAGACTAGATGAGAAGGTGCTTGGCTACTTAGTCATACTGCCTGAATACAGTGAAAATGCTCTTGTATAAGTATACGTGCAAGCATGTGTGTGCGCTTCTTTGATAGAAAGACAATGTGCATTTTAACACATATTTGATGGCAGTGACCTGAGAGGGTGTTGATATGTTATGCTGTTATGCACTTCCAATTCCATGGTTGCTGATGTAAAACGTACAGTTTCCACTGTTGAGAGTCAGAAGGGAGGGAAAGGTATGATCCAGATGTTTAATTTGGTTTAGTCTTAGAGAGCCTCGTGCCCGCCGGTCAACTTGAGGAAGAGCTCCTCGTTCAGCGTGTCGCTCTTCTCTTGACTGCGTGTTGACATGAAAATGTAGCCTCCAATAAACTCATGAACAATTTTACAGTCAGCGGTCACACAACTGAAGGCAATGTTGATGTTCCCTTGGAACTCAATGGCCACCTGGAGAAATCAAAAAACAAAATATCAACACCAACCTTTTAAAAGTTAATTTTCGAGTTAATACTCTTGAAATGAAATCGCAATAACGGAAATTTCTTCAATAGGTTGGCTTTGGCCTGCACCAACCTTAAAAACCATTATTGGACATACTGAAAAAATGATAGAATTGTGAATATTTTTGATTTAGCATTTGACGTAGTTTCCCTACATGGAGAAAAAACAACTATAAAAATAAAAACGTCGAGGTTGGATTGGGAGCAAATTTACTCTGCTTGGTCCATTAGCCAAACTAACATCAGAGCTCTGCAGTGGTTCTGTCCCAGAGACATTGGAAAGGAACATATTAGGATTTCAGATTCTGGAGAAGTACACTCCTCACTGCCCTAGCAGAATTCATAACAGCTTTCTGGTCACAAATGCCACACAGGTGCAAGTCTTTGTGGTCAAGGTAAGACTTTTTAAGATACATTAACATAAGAAATTAGATGAGTTGTTCTTTATGATCCCAGAATTGGGACATTTCTTTGGGTAGCTGAAGGGAACCCTAAAGTTTCATAGAATTTTGGGTTACTTTATTGTGTAAGTTGCTGTTTTTTATTGTGTGATCAGCATAACTTAAATATTTCTTAAGTCAAGTTTTTACTCTAACATTCTTGACCTTGTTCCTGACTTGACTGTCCTTGACCACAGAAATGCAACCAAGCAATGAACTTAATACATATTTTTTTTACTGTCAACACCGACATAAAGCATATATTAGTATCACCTGTCGTATGTCCCAGTTGACATTCCACTGCTTCATGTTGTTGTAGCGCCAGGTGTGTACCACATCCCCCACACCCAGGTCAATCCGGATCAGGCGGTTTGGGGCAATGCCAAGAACCTCATCTTTACGGCTGCCTTTGAACCTATTTAACAAAAACACCTAACACTCCATGTCATAGTTCAAAGATTTTAATAAAAAAATGTTTTGTTTTTCTGATAGTTCGAATGGTACAGATTTTTAAGTAGAGGATAGCTTCACTTTCACTCTTGGTTGCAGTTTGATTGATCTTTGATTTCATTCCTATTCCCTCTGTCTCCCAGCTATGTGTTTTAATTTTATTTAATTTTGTTTTTAAAAATGGCAAATTAACTTTTAGAGACTGCTCTTATAATCACCATCATATATGGCACAAGGAAGTCAGCTACATTGATTACAATCTGATATTTGTCTTCAATTTCAGATTTGTAAATTCTATGCTCACATGCACTGAATAAATCCTTAATTGCTTGAGGGTGCACTCAAATTTTACCTGACTACAATGTATGAAAGGCCAAAGTTTGGCAGAGCCTGCCAGATCTGCAGGAACCGCATCACTGCATCTGTCAGTGAGAGTTGATTCACATTCTGGTACGCGTCCAGGATACGAGGGGTCAACTGCAGGGTCAGACATGAAGTCAAAATGTCAGAGGTAATCACAGATTTGCTGCTTCACGCTTAAACTCGTAAGAAGCTACGGCCAAAAAGTTAATTCAGCGATGCCAAATGAATGTCCAGAGAAAAAGGCAATTCTGCTGCTCGCAAAATGTGTGGAAACAATAAATAAATAATACATGTGATCTCGTGGTTCGAAGCTTGACAGTAGCAGACCTTGTCAAGACGTGATAGAATCTAACAAAAATAAGTCTTTGTGCGTGTATGTTAAGCTAAAAATACACAGTTCCTTCTGCCTTGTGTCTTGTACCTGTTTGACTTTATACTTCTTATGGTAGCGAGGTGATACCAAGCTATGGGTGTTGATGCTTTCGTCTGTAGCAAATGAGTTGCCATGGGAACTAGACGAGGTCTTTTGCATCGCCAGGAACGAGCGAATGCTCTCGATCTCGCCCTGGAAACTGCTGTCTGCCAGGCTTTTGCCTTTGGATGCCAGACGACAACCAGCCATCCATTGAGCATACTGCTGCTCCTGGAGAGGCACACAAATGATGCAAACATTGAAGAGATGGGGATGTGATGGAAGATGCCATGCATAAGAATGAGTGACTGTAATTTTGTTTTGCCTCACATTTTCACAGCGCAGGTGTACCTCATTCATTCCCTCAGGCGCTGGTATCAGCAACCTGATTAGGAACTTCTGCAACCCCACATTAACGTCTGGAGCCACTTCACAGCCTGTGTGAAAAGGAAATCATACACACACACTCAAAGTACAACTTAGACTTCTTAAGAAGTTGATTTGAGCTATGACAAAGTTCAAGATTGAGTGAACACAAAATCCCTCGGCTCAGTCTCCATGGAAGTAACAGATATATTAAGGATTAATGTAACATCTGGTGCAGACATCAAGTGCCCTGAAGGATCACTCCCAATAATCCCTTGATGCAATCTTGCTTTTAAATAAGTCTCAACAATTCTTGAGTGGATTGCCATGGATTACCAGGACTTTTGTTTTACAGATTGTTAACAATCGCGCCAATATTCACAAAGCCTCTGTGTATCTTTATCCCAGGGTGGATAAGTACATTATTAATCACATAATTTTTCTCTTATATTTTGAATCTAGTATTGAGAGGAAATAGGGATTACAATGCACACAGGAAAAAAGTGCTTGTTTTTACCTCATTACGGCAGTTTTCATTCATCATGGTGTTTGGACTGGAATGCAGTATGTTACATTTCTTTGGTTTCACTTAATATAACTATTCATACATATTGAGTCGTCTGGGATGTCCATGAAAAAATCTCCAGGAAACTTTGTGTTTCCCACTGTGTTCAAATGAGTCCCCTGTCTCTCGCAAAATGAAACTTGATGTGATAGCTTTAGCAGCATTTGATAGTAAGACAGAGATACTTGTCATGAATTCCCAATCTTTTTTCATCAATGAAAACAGTAATTTCTGTCCAATGTCCTTCACTTTAATTAGTGTTGAAGTGGCGTTCTGCCCTTTAGGTTCCTCTTAATAACTGGGCCAGATTTCCCTGGCTCGGACACCATTATACTCTTGCCAGGTGCATGTCAATGAATGAATGGTGGTTCATGATGAGATTTTTTTTCAGAACTGCGATAAAAATGCACCCAGTTGTTTTCATTGATTTCTTTAAAAAGAAATATCATATGCATAATTTCAGTAACAGACGGCAAAGATTTTATCACACTGATTTCAGACAACCTTAGTAGCTCACTGAAGTGAACTGTGATCAGCAAAAAGTAAATTAATTGTGTGTAATGTAGGTTCTAAAACATTAAAACAACATATTCTGTACCTTTGAGGTTGATCTGCTGAATAGGCTCTCCAAGGCTCTCCTCTTTGCTCTTGAAGTAGGAAATGGAAGTTTCCTGGAACTTGAACCAGTACTGCTTGTATCCTTTTAAGGTCAACCTTTTAGGCCTAAAACAGACATTCACTGTTGTCACAGCTGTAGGGATTTGTCAAGAAATCACTGATCAATATAGATAAATAAGTAAAGTAACTTATTCGAATAAAAGACATATGATATCTGTTGCACTACATGACAAGAAGAAATGGAAAATGGAAACTTGAGAACCTGAATATCTTCAGATAATCACTGAGATCTGGTGCAGCCAGGTTTTCCTGTATGAAATACAAATGCGCAAAAAATATGTGAAAAAATTGTCATAGCTGTAAAAGAGGGTACAAAATACTGCAAAAATCGCTCCATGTAATCATTACATGATTATGTATTCAAGTATGTACTATTGATTAACCCCAACTTTATTCATGTCTTCAAGCTCACTGTTGAAGCAGGCATGCCTTTGCAAAGACAGAAAAATAAAGCCATGATCTCAGACCAATATTTCAGTTGCAGAGTCGCTCCCTCCCTCCATCTTGACCTCCAGGGACTGCAGTGCAGATTCCAGGTTGTCCATGGCGACGTTGGAGCTCAGCATCTTGGGCTCCAACAGCGACAGCTTACTGATGTGATACTACATGAGATCAGGTGTGGGAGGACGCAGATTGAATTTGCACGTATATTCAGATCAATATTTATGAAGTACTTATTCATGAATTGTGCAATTGGTTCGCTGATTAAACTAACTAGTGGTGGTGTTGTTTATTGGGGAAATTAGTATAATACTCCAAGCAAGGCACAGTGCATCCAAAGAAAAAAATTTCTACTTAATATGTAGGCCCTCAACATATTAGCCAGACAGCTGCCAAGTTAATGCTACTGACATAAATAGCTTTTCCAATCTGTTTCAGGAGCTAGAATGTGATATCTTTCTCTGAATATGTTTCAGACCACACTGTTACCCAACAGGGAACTGCCATGGAAAAATAGAAGAGAGAAGTTTCACTCACACATAATTGTGACTATATTCTCTGCTGAGAAGCTATGGGCGTTAAGAAAACAAGAACGTACTGCTTTTTTTCACATGTATATCTATAGATCCTTTAAGTGCTTGTCTTTGAATTTTTCACGTGTATGATTCTGACTTTATTATTTGTGTCATGTTGCTGTGCCTTAAGACAACGTGATGACTGAATTTGCTTGACTTTTGATATTTAAAGGAACATGCCATTTGAAATTAAATGTGAAAGAGCTTTTAAAAAAGTTAAATTCTAAAGTAAGATAGGATTTCATATTACAACCATTGATTTCATAATGGGAATGTGTATTTCTTGATTCACCAAGCCTTTTCACTGGAAGTCAGGCATGTACCAATTTAATTGACACATGAAATGAGTAACTAAGTGGTTGCAACACCACAAGCTGCCTGAAACACTTCACCTCCTCTCTGCTCCTCTACATGTCTTTGTTTGAACAGTGCCTGAGGAAAGAAACATATGTTCTTACGTTTGCTGTTTTGATGTTTGTGCCATCTTCAGAAGTGGCTTCAATATCTCTAATCGGTGAACAATTAGGCTGAAATCTTGTACTCCAAAAATTGCCCTTCTTGGCTGATGCCATGTCATCATCTTTCCCATTCATTCATTCATTCATTCATTCATTCATTCATTCATTCATTCATTCATTCATTCAAATAATAAATGACCCATTTTAACTTTTCATTCATGTGTGTTAGGCTTTACCTGTAGACCACCAAATAGCATCATTTCCTCTTCAGTGCAGTCGGTGTCCTCCAGCAGGATGGCCCACCGGGCCTGCTCATACAGCTGGGTCAGACGCACTGCATCATACTGAAAAATGACAAGGCACCACTTGAAATATCAAAGAACATATCTGCATAAACGCTGCATCAAACATGCATATCTACCTTGGGGTCTATATCATAGAAGGCACAGTATTTGAAGCGAAGCCAGAGTTTATCATTTTCTTGTATGCCCTGCTGCAAGAGACAACGGGATGAGTCCAGCCACCTAAAAATGAAGAAGAGCAAATATTGAAGAGATTATTCTTCGAAATATATTTCACAATTGACAAATTTCAATGAATTATTGTCAGGCTTTTTGTGTTTTAAGAGGAAACTGACATAATCTGACTGACTCCCTTGAGAGGCACATATATGCAGGTCTGCAATTGCCGAGATGAAATTGCAGCGTAGTCACTAAAAAAGTTGCTCCACAAAAATGTTATCACATTTAATCATTACAGTTGTATAACACAGAATAGAACCCCCCCAGGGATAATACAGGGTAAGACCCCAAACCAGAACTTGTGGAACATCCTGATATTTTGGATATTTGGGATATTTTGAAGGAATGATAATAATTGTAGATGTATTTAAATTGGGATGAGTAAGAAATCATATAGTGCAGATGTTACTGATGATACTGGTGATACTGGCAATCATTGCAGATTTTTATGGTGTGAATTAAGAAAATAATGACATTTTAGACATTTTTGTCAGAACCTTTTTGCTTCACAGGTGAAAAATTGATCAGATTGATCTCTGAGCCAGGCTGAACAAATCCAATGGCAATGTGTACTATCTGTCATGGTCACAGAGAGTCATTGGACCTAATTTAGAAGAAGGGGGAGGTCATGATATACCTGCCATTGATGTGGGCCTTGTCCACCACGCTAGCAGGCCGGTACTGCTTGGCTATAACCTCAGGGGCGGGAGGAGGCTGGGTTACTGACAGTATCTTGTAGATGGCTTCCAATTGGGGTGAGCCAATAAAATGAGCTGGCACACCATTGTACAAACTAGGCTGAGATGCTGCAAAGAAGAATAGGGAGTCTTACTGTGATGAAATCTATGAATAGAGAATAAAGTTGATATGTATATGTGATATGTGACGACGATAAATATGACGAACATTTTTAAGGATTTTGCATCTTCATAGATTATTTTTCACTCTGATGCCAATAATGAATGAAGTGTGTGAATGAAATATGCAGAACACACCTGAGGAGAGGGGAACCTCACTTAGGTCATAAACTTCTTCAGAAGGATCTTTGCCTTTCTTTTTCTTTTTCTCCTCCATAGGCCGAAGGAGAGAGAGTTCCTCGGGGTGACGGATGTCTGTGGAGGGATCAAAGGTCTATGATCTTTTGAAAAGCCATGGGAAAAATCAATGTATAGAGAATAGTGTGTCTGTCATCTCATCTCATCTCATCTCATCTCATCTCATCTCATCTCATCTCATCTCATCTCATCTCATCTCATCTCATCTCATCTCATCTCATCTCATCTCATCCCATCCCTTCTCATCTCATTTTTTTTCTAATGTTGCTGCTCATATCATATCATATCATATCATATCATATCATATCATATCATATCATATCATATCATATCATATCATATCATATCATATCATATCATTTTTCAACTGCTTATCTGCTTACCATTATGCACAAAAGACTAATGTCCCAGTGATGAAACAGAGACTCTTCACATGAAATGACTAGGTAATTTCAAACTTGGCTTGTACTGATCATTCTTTTTAACTAAAAAGCTGAAAACCCATTTATTAAATGTCCTTTGTGAAAAATGAGCATCTGAAATTCATCTACTTAGCTAAAATACACCATTTTTCGTTTTTCAGTGTTGATTTTAGAACTCATCTCTTATTCAATGTGCCAGAAGAAAAAATTCTCCTGCTTTTATTCATAAGAGGATATAAAGCTTTGTACTACACTGAATTATCTACCTACATTGTAGAGAATCAATTACACTTCTTTTTATCTGTTTCTCTACTAGCTTTCGTATTGACAGACCTCATTATCTACTCATTCCCTGCTGCTTTTCAAAATTCTTTTGGATTTTTTTTGTTAACTCTTGACGATTTCCTGGGGAACTGAGAACAAGAAATGGCAAATTAGACTGAGTGAAAATATGAAGCAGATGGTGAAAACCATCTCCTGTGGCAATATGTGCTGTCTTTGTGAGGAGGCAAAAAATGGAACATGTGCGAAATTGTCTGCTTGTTTGTGTGACACACCAGCCAATTAGAAGGCAATATATCATTGAGACACCTTTACAAATCATAATTGCAATTGTGTGTGTCAACTAGCTAAGAGGGAAAAGGGGGAGGGGTGAGAAAAGCAAGATGTATTATAGCAGCCAGTCATCAAGGAAAAGTAAATTAAATTGTTTGAATTTAAAATAGCAATGCCGTTTCACATCCAAAAAGATATTTCAACTCTTATCTAGATTGCTCTTTTCTGTCTAGATCATTTTGGTTATTTCAGACGGATAATCTGTTTTGTTTAGGAACAAAATCATCATCATTATTCAGATTACAGGCGGTTGCTAAAGACAATTCACCCTCTTTGCTGCACAATACTTACCAATTTTCCTGTTGACAGATATAATATATAAAACTGCTGGCAAAAAAACAACTTTTTTTAATAAATGGGCTTTGATTTATGTAAAGAGAGGGTGCCTTTTATATTTGTTTATTGTAAATCTTTTAGACAAACCACCATCCGCCCAATTTGTCTTTGAAAGATAGCAGCAACTCTATGGCCGATATCTCCCAAATTCAGCAACTCAAACCAAATCAGTTGAGGAAGATTAATTATAGTTTCCTAGCCTTTAAAGAAATTGATAGGAAAAGACTCACTGAGCAGCCTGCAGATGCCTATCACCGTCTGAAAAACAGGGCTAGAGAAGCAGGCTCGGATCTGCAGGGTAATCCCACTGGGGAGGCCCAGCCTCAAGAGCTTGTGCTGTGGCATGAAGAGCAGTCGTGCGTCGGCATGGATCCCATATTTCTCCAGTGTCCAGGCTGTACGCAGCAGCCATTGCTGCTTCTGTTCCCACCACAGACCATAGTCCGACCAATCACGCGTGACCTCTGCAAAGAGTGCAGCAGAGACTGATGAAACAATAGCTCAAAAAGATAATCTTATGATCAACTTTCAACAACAGGGTTTTTATTTCTAGTCTTTTGCTGTTCTGATAAGCTTGTTCTATCTCAGTTACATTTTTGTTCTATGCTTTCTGCTGGGCATACCCTGCTGTTTTGCACCTAATTAGTTTGATTGCGGATTCAGGCTTTTCTTTCAGTTTTATCTTTTTGTGTGTTTGTTTTATCTTTTTGTGTGTTTGTTTTCCAAGTAATACTAATATTCAAGACATCCATTTATCTGTTCTTACTTCTGAATCATATTTGTGCAAATTATTCTTATTGAAACAGCTATCTTGGACTACAAATGACATTATAATGAATAGGCTGGCACAATTTGTGAGGTAATCATTCCTTGTCATTCAGTCCAAGAGATCAATTTTGTAATGGTGTTGAAATCATTATTCACATAACTCAATTCAATTGAAGCAAAATCAGGGAAAAGTTTTCATGAGGGGCCTTACTGAATTTAAACTGAAGAAATACTACAGCAAGTCATACTTTTCAATGTATCATATAATGATGTTTAAAAAGACGATAAGATAGAGTTGTGTAAGAACACTAGGTTTTGGCTAGGAATGCATAAATACTACACTTTTCAAAGTTTCAAACCGCAGTCTTAAGCGAAGCATCTGATGAACCAGTGATTCAATACATGGAATAATGATATATTTTTCATTATTAATAAATGACCTGGTTGATTAATTATTGACAAGCATGGATAAATATAGAGTTCTGAGTAAAATACGATACATATGAGTCCTACTGTCCAATGTATTCATGAAATGATTTTATTTTTGTGAATTTGATTTTTCTGGTATGCTTTTACACGTACACTATGTTAGCTCTGCAAATTTAGGTTTTATTTAGAAAGTGTTATTGAAAAAGGTTTCTGTGCTGTAGAGCTATGAGCAAGAGGGACAGTGACTTCTGAGTTTTAAGTGAAAGCAGACAGTGACCCACCTGTTTTTTCAACCAGCTTGAAGATGACCCCTCCAATGTGGAGGTCAGAGGCCACACTTAAGGTTATTGGAGGGGTGTCAGTCCCCAGGTCCTCCACTGTGATGGCCAGGTCCCATGCTGCCATGCTGGGGGAAGACAGAAACAGAGAAAATACACCAAACAAGTCTGACAGAAAACATGGACACTTGGATAGATGTGGAAAGCAGAAAAAACTGAAAAAAATCAGAAAGATGTTGTATGATAGTAAAAACAATGTGACATTCCTATCTGAATCCAAGTGAGTCGATGAACGCAAATGAGATGCATTTAATTATTTAGTTAAGGAGAGGTGACAATGGAGACAAACCTAGAGGAATAGAGAGCATTATTTTGTTTTACTGCTTACTTTTGCTTCCATTCCTTAAACTTTCACATCAACACCTCAGGTATGATATCCACAGATGTTTTGTCACCCGTCAGTGTTTCGGGGATTTATTTTCATAATAAATATACATAACAATTGGCAAACATTATCAACTTAATTCTTAGCAAGCAGGACTTTTTCTGCAATCATATAGTTTACTTATAAATCAGATAGAGAGAGAGCCCAGCCAGCCATCAAGATTGTTTGGTTTTGATATTTTGTATGATTTAGTTTGTAGTATAAGAGGTTAAACCATATAATCATGTCAAGTGATCAATGCCTCAACCAACTGAAATTATTTTTTTGTTTGTCTTTGAGATGTGTCGTTAGCCACAGTCCAGTTCTTCAGATTTCCCAATGTTGACCAACACACACCATGACATTTTTTCATCATTTGCAACTGAAATTTAGTTGGTTTCAAGATAGCAGTCTGTGATTTCATAATTAGGCAGAGGGGAGAATCTGACTTACGCCTTTTTGGTCCAGATGGAACTGTGTTGTGATTGTTGGCATCTGTGTTGTGACTAAATCTAATTTTGTGCAGTCACACCAGTGGTATTTGAACCCGTGCAATGTGTGGTCTGCCAGTGAAATTATGAGGAGACATCTTAACATAACAAAAACTTGAACTGCAACTTTACGAACAACATTAGGCATCAGAACGGTGACACTGGATTTAATGGGATCCTGATCAATGTTTTATCTTACATCCGACATCATTACAACTTCTCTATAACATTACACTGAAGCCCTGTACCACTTGCCCCTATATCATATTTTGATTGTAAGGTCAATTTTACGTATCAAATACCTTACTTTGTGTAAAATATAATGGTATAAAAGGAAGTATTAAAAATGGTGTAACTCAACTTTAAGGAAACATCCTAAAATTTACATATTCAGTAAAAATGTAAGAAGAGCTAACTTGCGAAATAAAATGGCTTGTGATGAAATATGAATTATATTTACATAAAGGTACTTTATGACTAGATAACTTTGTATATTTCCAAAGTCTTAAATGAACAAATTAGAAACAGAACTCAACAAAACCTTCAAGCCATTGCTCAGTATCACATGATACAGTGTAAAACTGACGCGCACACACTTGACAGGTCACTTTATCTGTCGACATGTTCAGTTTGATGAGCACTTCCTGTTCCTACTGTGAGCTATCACCGGGTACATACAATTCCGCTCTCTGAAGTAAGATGTTCATTCACTTCTAGTATCATCCACCAGCTGCATGTATGTCAACATGACAGTTAAACCAAGTTTCAAGTTTTAGACAAAGTCACAGCTTACAACAACTGCGTAACATTTAACATGACCAGTATTGCAAACGACACGCAGAAACACCTATTTCTTTCTTTTCAAAACATAGTATAAGTACACCCGTGAAATAGCAAACATGCACTTGTATTCTAGGGAGTGATGGGAACTAAAAGGTCATAGATCTGTACATTTGAGACACAGGTATGATACACACCATGCGTTCACATTCATCTTTCAGGTGTTACTCTGTAAAAGACACACATGCAAACACACACGAATGCACACGCAAACAAATTGACACTTAGATAAATATATAGATCAAGGCAATACCTTCAGATTGCTTCAGCAAATGTTTTGAAAAATTGAAAGCGTGGGATCCCTGTACTCCTTTTCAACCACAGAAAAAGTTTCCCTGCTCCGATTGTAAAACTGTGCAGCACTTTGTCTGCACAAGTTACTGCAGTACTTTGCAATAACTCTTCTTCTGAAGCTGAGTCTGTATTGCTAGTTCCTTTTTTTTTCTGACAGTTTCCGCCGAGCGGAAATGTGAAATGGGTGCAAATTTAGACTGACAGGCTATTTAAAAGTATGACTTTTTCAATGCTTCATGTTAGGGGAGCCGCATACATAGAATCATACGATCATATTCTATGCTCTATGTACTAAATTCAAATTCACGATCATTCTATTCTGTTTGCTGTACATAGTAATTTTACCATTAAATGGAAATCGAATGTGAAACAAAAAAGCGACATACCACAGGAAGATATCACATGAGATGCTACCCTGCTACAGCCCTTAGATGTACAGAAAAAAAATGTGTCAATCAAACTGATCTATTGGAGTTTCAACAAGAAAAAAAAAAATCAGAGAATACTAAAATAACAAATTTAAAGACACAACCAAAAGTAATGTGGAGTGAGATATTCATATATGGAAAATGTGGGGGACACTAAAATCCCTGTCTTTGTCATTAATCCAGGCCATTTCAAACAATATTTTTTGGTGTAAATTTTCAGTCTTCACTTGATTGTCTTTTCAAAGTTTTGTTACTAGCACTATCTTACCACTAGGGGGGCCTAAAACTTGTTCGTTTGGAATTGAACTGTTGCTCTTGTTGAATTGCCGAGTCCATTTTAAGGGCCTAATTTGTTAGAACTGAAATTTGTGGTGTCGCATGAATATATACTTCAGTTTGCCACGGTCATATGTGATTGTGCTTTCATTTCACACACATTACTAAAAAAATTACACCATTATGTGTGACATTCTGGGCAAATGTCACCTTTGCAATATTATTTGGACATTTAATATGAAACTTTTTGAAATGAATATAATGATTGTTTTTTCCTCCAGGGTATTCACCCAAAGCATGATATACTAACCATGTTCAGGCACATTCTTTGTAGCCGCTAGTGATGGGAAGTTCATATCTTTTCAGAGAGCCGGCTCTTTTTGCTCAGCTCCATAGAGGAGCGGGCACCAATGGCTGTTGATTTAGTATCTTTTGCAGCCCTATATTTTCCCTTAATTTCATAAAAATGAATGGTTTGTGTGTTGAAAACCCTTTTGTGTTCAGTGTTTCAATGAGAAGCCTTATAGTTGTCTAATTTTGTGCATTTATTTTGTTACAAAATGATTCTTACTTTTCTTCGAACTCTTATTGCACAAATTAACAAAAGACTGCAAACAAATCCACAGAACAGAACCTGACACACAGTTGAACCAGACACCTCAGCTTGGATCGGCTTCTCCGATTTCCTCTCTCTTTGAGCATCTTTCCTGTTTTTGAGAAGATTCTCTTGGAAGAAAGAGATCTTGCCATAATACACAGTCTCCCCTCTATTACTTCCACCAGGCGTGGCAAGAACAAGGCCTTGGCCTGCTTAGTGGTTTAGTGGGTCTTCTGCTCATTGGATGAAGGACCTCTCACCTCTATCTGCATTGTAGGGTGGATGTCTAGGCAGATTTGTGGCGGAACCTGCTCTTAAAATTATTTTCATTTTGCAGTGGAGGTAGTCTGCTTTGTTGTTCCAAATAGCTTTAAACAGCAGCCAGATGCTGCTTCGCTTTCGGGTTTCTGACAGTTATACGACACGACTCACACACTCCTCACCACTGTCTGCTATCTCACTCGCAGTGAAAACTGCCGCCTTCTGTTTTAACATAATGGTAGGATCCAATATCGTCACATGTGATTGGCTGCATGGCCTCCTTCCGAGCCAATCAAAACAAAGTAATGTCCTGAGCAGAGCTGAGCACTGTCAAAGCTAAGTAGCGAAAGGGGAAAACTAGGAGTCGACTCTCACTTGATGCGAGCGTGCTTTTCTGCGTCCCTCTTTTGGCCACGACACATAACTGACAGCCTGTTTGGTGGGCTTGCTGTTCATGGCCAAATGATCTTCAGTTTTTCGGCGGAATCTGACCGACCCGCCTGTCGATCTCTTCGGTTATTCCATATTGGTTGAAACAAGGGTTTGACCCGTAATATTAAGAAAAGCCCAACACCGCTTGTATTGTATATAAAGATCAAATTATTATTATAATTTCAATTTATATATATCTCAGAAAGTAATATGGTAATCATTCGATCGAGATGTCTATCGTGACCTAACTTTCAACTGGTTAAGAAAATGGTACATTCCGTATGCTGAAGTCCAAAACAAAATGGCACATGGCCACTGTACGTAGAAGTATCTGCCTGGATTTACAGTCAACTCGAACTGAAAACGAAACTTGGCAACGTTCTGACCCTAAAGCTCTTCATCTGCGGAGCGTTAGACAACTCCCCTTCTGTGAGAAATGGTAGCACAAATGGCATCTATGTTCTACAGAAGGGGAGTTGTCTAACGCTCCGCAGATGAAGAGCTT